>PVLC010004308.1:0-24478 GCA_004027655.1 Graphiurus murinus
CTCCCTTCCTTCCTTCCTTCCTTCCTTCCTTCCTTTTCTTCCTTCCTTCCTTCCCTTTCACAATTGACCTTTTGGCGTTTATCATAGTGTGTTATATGTTATCCAACTTTTTTTCTAAATGTTTTCAGGTCATTAAAATGTTACCCTGATTGGGAACACTGCCTTCCCATTAAATTTCCATCTGCTTGGGTCTGTTCCTGGAATTTATTTTATTTTTGCATTCTGTTTATTTATGAACAAATTCTACAACTCTTCAATTTGGTGGTGGTAGTATATTTTAATACCTGGTAGGTCTAGACTCGTTTTTTGCCCCCTCTCCTACTCTTGTCTTTCTGAGATTTTTGGTTATCTTATTTTTCTATGTAAGCTTTACAATCAACTTTCTATTTCCAGAAATAAAAAGTTTTTAAAAAGATTTTTAAAAAAAATTGTGATGAAGCCAGGGGTGGTGGTGCACTTCTGTAGTACCAATATTTGGGAGGCTGAGACAGGAGGATCACAGGTTCAAGGTCAGCTTTCTGCTACTCAGCAAGACCCTGTTTCAAAAATAAGAGATAAAAATATAAAAGAGAGCTAGTGGTGTAGGTGAGAGGTAGAATGCCCCTGAGTTTTATCCCCAGTACCAAAAGTAAACAGAGACAAAATAAATTTTATTTCAGAATTCCTTTTTAAAAATGTGGGCTTCTTTTCCTACCTCATTTTCTGCCTTTAGCTGTTTTTATCCTGGCTACTTTGTTTTAGCAAAGGCTTTAGTTTTCACATTTTTTGCCTTAGATGTTTGCTTCATCTTTCTTTTTACTTTTTTTTGTAATAAAAAGGCTATTTTATGTGTGATGGCTTAGCTATATACCAGAGATGATACGTAGTATTCTCCATTTTCTTTTTTAAAGAATTCTATAATTTTTTTTTTCTGTTTCCCCTAAGTTAGCTTCAATTTTGGCATTTTCAAATGGTAATCTTATATTTACAGATGAGTCTTGCTATTCTGTGAATACTGAACATGCAAAGCAGGCTCTACAAGTCTAGAGTTGGGCCAGTATGACTTTGGGCGACCTGCATTCCTGGTACTTGGGAGGGTAAGACAGGAAGGAGGATGGCAGGTTCTATACTGGCCTGGGCAACTTAGCAAGACCCTGAGTAACTTAACAAGACCCTGTTTAAAGAAAAGAAAAGAAATAGTACTCCTTAATTTAAAATAAAATGTAATGAGAAATTGATTTTCATGAAAACAAGTTTAATAAGTATTTTATGAAATAGCATTTAAAAATTGATGCAAAATATGTTTCTTAGTAGTTAACATTAGTAATATTTAAAAACAATTTTGGTGAGATGTTTTTCTGGAGGATATTTATGTTCATGGTTGCTGAATAGTAACTTGAAAATGGTTATGTATGGATGTGGTTTTTATTTATTTATTTATTTATTTGTTTGTTTTTTGCGGTACCGAGGATTGAACCTAGGGGCATTCTACCTCTGAGCTATACCCCCAGCCCGATTTTTTATTCTTTATTTTGAAACAGGGTATCACTAAGTTGCGGAGGGCCTCACTAGGTAGCTGAGGCTGGCTGCGAACCTGAGATCCTCCTGTCTCAGCCTCCCAAGGACTGGGATTACAAGCGTGCACCACCATGCCCGGCTGGATGTGTTTTATGGTATATTGACGTTAGAGTAGGATGCAAAAAGTTAATCCTAAGCTTAAAATAGGTATTGATTCTGTTTTGAGTGTAGTTTATTTAAAGAAGTTTATATTAGGAAGTATATTTTTCAAGTATCATGGATTAGATATATAATCCATATAAGATGTGATATTACCACTAGTTGAAGATGCAAGCTCATTTTTTTTTTTAAATAGAACTCTGAAAATGTTTTTTTGTGTGTGTGTGTATGAAATTCAGGAAAAGAGAAAGATTCCTGTGTTTCCCAATGGATCTGCCCCCACGGCAGGTGAAACTACTAAGGAGGCTGCTCATCACGCTGGGCCTGAGCTACAGAGGACTGGACGGTGAGTACAAATGCTGATATTTTTGGGGGGACTGAGGTTGATTTGTTGAGAAAGGCGTGAGCACTTTTATTACCTAGTATTTGAAACTTTAGCTTGTACAGTATTTCTTTCATGTTTATAAAAATGTGCATTATGGTATAAGGTATATAGTCTTAAGACAAACTTTTATACATTTAAAAGTAATTTTAGTAGAATGTACCAAGCTTTACTTTAAAATGAAAATTATGGACCACATGTTCAGAAATTGCAGTTATATAATGTACAAGTTAATTTCCATTGCGTTTATAAAGTTTTTAATGAAGGTTAATAGAGTCCTTTTACAATTCTCCATCCAATTTGAGAATTATGGGAAGGAAGAGAAATTACAATAAGTGATTTTTGTGTGTTGTGTATAGATTTAAAATAAACATTACATTATGAGATACTGTAATATTAAATGGATAAGCATGATTAAACTATAGAAATGGTTTCTGGAAACCTTGTTAGAAAAATTAGTTAATTGGTATAAACATTAAAATATGTTCAAAGTATTTTTGTAGAAGTAGATAAATGCTATGGCATTTCCATACTATAGCAAGCATGGTTATTGACACTGTGTTGTTTACTGGTGGTCAGTGTGGAACTAAAAGATCTTGCATTTAATTTTGGTTTATGAAGCCAGGGTCTTGTACAGGGACACACTGTTAGGGATTTTGATGACATGCCTTAAAGGGTACTACAGTGTACAGGAAAAGTAAAACTGGCACACTGGATATTGACTTGAGAGAAGCTTGAGCTCACAACTGAAGTAGTGAGCTGTATTAGTCTCTATGAATTTAATAGGGAGTGAGACTCCCTCCCTCTGCAAACAGAGCCTGACTGCTGTTAGCTGTTGTTCTGTGGACTTCAGAGGGAGATAGGGTCCACCCCTGACAAGCCCACAGTTACCCGAGAGCCTCTGTAGACCATCTGCTAAGTAATCGATTATTGATTGGATGTGATAGGTTCATTTCCTAGAGTGTTACTGCATCTTTTTTTATTGCAAGCTGATTCTCCTTGCTGTTCAGTTACTTATAGAACACCTTCTGCCTCCTGTCAGTGCATGTTTAGGATTTACTTCACTTTAAACCAGTCAGAACAGTAAAGCTTGAAACATGCAAAGCATTTGAAAGGTCACAGTTCGTTTTTTGGGTCTATTGTCTTGTAGTCAGTATTTCAATGATTACCTATTTTATGAGTGGTAAAGCATTTTTGAATAATCGATCGAGTCCCAGTGTCTGTGGAGTACCTGCTGTGTACCCCGGGAGACAGCAGTGAGCGAGAACAAGGCCCTGCCTCTGTAGAGCTCATATTTTATTGGGATATATTCAAGCTAGACGTACATAGGAGCCTGATATTTTTAAAAAAGGAGTCAAAAGGGCATGGCTTTGATGTTTTAATATAAATGCAGATTTTAATATATTTACCAAACCTCTTAGTTACATTATTATACACAGTAGTTTGAGTACATACATAATAAAGAAAACGTACTGAAATAGCTTTAAAGGTTTTTCTTTTTCCTAGGCAGACACATAATTAACTACTTGTGCAACTCAGCAAAGCACTGCATTCATGATAAGGGGTAGTGGGATTACAGTGGCCTTCTTGGTATTTCTAACAGTTGCCTTTAAGACATAGAATGTGGACAGTAATTAATAAATTGCTTATGCACATGTTCATGAATGGTTAGGCTTTGTTTAGTGTATATTTCCTTGCACATTTGTGTCCAAAGTTATATTTACTTATGAAGTCATTTGCCTGCAGTCTTTCCAGTCAGTAGTTCAGACAATAATGTGTATGTCTTTTAGCTTAAAGAGATCTATTTTCCTCTACCAGTAGAATCGATTAAATGCGTGTATCTTCTATAATTTATACCATCGTTTAAGTTGGATTTTAATTTTTGTTGACAAAATGGTAGGCACCAGCAGTTTTATGTAGCCCATCGTTTTAGTTTGAACTAGCTAGAATCCTCTAGTGTACAGTTTGACGAGTTTCATCTCACCTATTTAGGCTTTTTGGTGGTTTGATACTTGACATCAAAAGGAAAGCACCTTTTTTCTTGAGTGACTTCAAGGATGCATTAAGCCTGCAGTGCCTGGCCTCGATTCTTTTCCTATACTGTGCCTGTATGTCTCCTGTAATCACTTTTGGAGGGCTGCTTGGAGAAGCTACAGAAGGCAGAATAGTGAGTACAAAGATTGGTAGTGGCCAGGCTCTTAGCTCTTCAGAGGCAAGTGTCTGTACGCATTTGTCTCACTATTCGTACTTTTATTTGAAGAGTCTACCCACAGCATGATTAACCTGTCCCAAAGCAGACTTCCCCCAAAGGTAATTGCTGTGGAAAACATGGGGAAGCCATTTGAACAGGAGAAGATGCACAGTTGAGGTAAAACCAAAACCCCCAAACCCAACAACAACTACGAGTTTACCCTGCCTTGCCGGATGGAATGGTTCTATAAGTTGAGTAAAAGGCTCTTGAATGTCTTCTGGGGGTGTGTGGACTGTGGGGGAGACCACCGGAATTGATTCTGGGTGGGTCCATGGGTGGGAGAATTGATCAACGGGGCTGCTTCATATCCTGTAAGGTATCTTAGGATCAGTTCGAGTTACATGATTAATAACTCATCAGCTGTGGCTGGTAGGCCCAAACTAAACCGTTTGGAAGAACAGAATGTAATTGTAGAGATGATGAATTTTCGAAGTGACGTTTGCTTTAACTTTGCTGTTATTAAACCTATGTGAAAGTTAGCCAAAGCTTTTATTTGGAAAGTATAATTGAAAGTTGCCCCCATCCTTTGATTTGACTAAATGAAAGTTTTAATGTCTTTCTGTACTTTGTCATACTGTGTTAGGAACTATGGTGCTTTATAAAATTTTGAAAAGCAGATTTTTTTGAGGGGGGTTATATATATATATTTTAATGGCTGTTAGATGATGATTTATATAAGTAAGTGTATTTTATTTAATAATATTTACTTGAGGAAAAATTTGTACTTTTATAGATAAAGGTTAAAAAAAGATAGCCAAAACTAAGTAATAACAATTATGTGAGGTTTTCTTTGATATAAGCTTGACCACTGAAATTTTCACTCAACTCTGCATTTATTTTTGATTATTTGGGTTCTTTTTACCTTATTGTTCAATCATTGTATCAGTCGTACATATTTTTAGTATGTTTCTCTATATGCTGTCACAAATTGTCAATGTAACTCTGCTGATCCCTATGGAAATGTATGTTTTTTGTTACTGTCATGGGAATGCTGCCTCTTTGCTCATGGACTGTCACTGCCTGACCACCTCCTTCTGCTGTTCGATACCACGTGCATGTGATGGCGTGTCAGGCACTAGGGAGGACAGACGAGTGTTAAAAAGAGCGTGTTCCTCCCGTGCTAGGATCCTCGCCTGAGTGAAAGAGAAAGACACAGTGTGCATAGTTGCTGAGCCACTGGTGTGTGAGGCAAAGGAGGAAGTATGGGGGGTGAAGTCCTAGAAACGGAGCCGGTATCACGGGATCATGTGCTTGTTTTCAGTTGCTTTTCGAGCACTCCAGGTAGAACTTGACATTGGGGAGGTGCATTTTCAGAGTTTGTAGAGTGGAAAGGAGGAAATGTAAAGATGCGAAATCGTTCCTGTATACAGATGAGGGTTGAAACATAAGGCTACTGAGGGAGATAATTTACGGGAAGAGAAGGGAAATTACCTAGATATGGGATGGAGGGGGAGACAAGGTGGAGGGGGGAAATGACCTAGCACGTTAGACACAGGTGTGATCAGAGCCCTAGGAGAGGCATGAGGATGGCATCATTTTGAGAAAACCAAATTAGAGGTTGGGAGGAGGAAGAATTAGCAAGGAATGCTCGGTGACTCAGTGCAGCAGAGAGGTGTATGTGCCCCGGGAACGGACGGTAGGGCTCCTGCTGGGTAAAATGGGCACTTCCAAATGCGGAGTGAGGGAGGGAAGATGGTGTGTGGGGCTGATTTCTTTAGAGAAAGAAGTTTTAGTTTGGAAATGAACATAGAAGAAGTTCAAAACTTAGGAAACAATAGGTCTGGGTAAGGGAGTTTGGCTTCTGTAAGTGTGTGAGTAGGGGTGGGGGCGGGGTAGTGGGATGAAAAAGAGCTTTCTGTGGCAGTGTCTGCTTTTTCCACCCGAGGCTGAGGGAGGAAACCTTAGTTTTGTGCCCAGTCTTCTTCTGTTAACAATGTTTTAGTTTTGTTATCCCCTCCTCAGTTTTTTGCTTTCTTTCTCCATTTTTTTCCCTTTAACTTAAGCTCTGCCTAAATTCCTTCCTAAATATGCAAATTCTAATTGAGCCAGGGATTTTAACAATGGCTTACCGGTGTCTTCTAGCACAAACTTGTTTCCCACAAGCAAGAAAACAACTTCATCTTGTACAGTTAACAATTGTATTGTAAACATGGACAATTCTCTGTTGTGTTCCCAAAGACGGATCCGTATGTGGGGTTTATTTTGCCTGTTTTTTCTCTGTCCGTTCATTTATGCTTTTGCTGTCTCCTGTTACTTTGTGAGTCTGATTCTGGAAGATGCTGTTAAGAGTTATTAATGACAATTGCTGCCATTTATTGAGTAGCAATTTATCAGTTATGTTCCAGGTGCCAGACACTGTGTTAGCAAGGTGTTTTCACAAATACCACTTACTTCTCCTGGTTAGCATCACCCCCATTTAAAAATGAGAAAGCTTGGGCTTGGAAAGGGGAGGATGCAGCCATAGCTCAGCACCTGGCCGTGACCAGTCTTGCACTTCAGAGCTGGCGCTGGGACGGCGCCCCTGGGTTCAGAAGCATTGTTTCTGCCATGCTTCTGTTCTTACCTTTACCAGTGCTGGGCTTCTTCTGGAGAGAGCATTCCGGTTGGCTGTGGCGTTTGTGAATGGTGCACGTTCTTTCTTTCCATCCCTACCTTTGTCAAGTGGCAGTTCGCTCCTCACCCCTCAGCACCTCATCTCCTCCTCAGGCAGGAGGTCATGGAGGTGTAGTACACAATCAGTGTACTCGCTAAGATTTACAGTCTCTCTGAGTCCTTCATATTCTCATTTTATCTTTTTTTTTTTTTTTTTTGGCCAAGCTTAAATAATCCGATAACTCATTTTTTTTTGGTCACTGTGGTTTTTTTTTTTTTTTTTTTAACAGAGATGTTCTCATCTGTTTTGTTTATCTTAAGCATTTCATTTTTTATATTAATTGATTAAGCCTGTCAGAGTAATTACTTTAAACTATTAAATCAGTTTGAGAAAGATAGCATTACATGTTAATCTATTATCTATTTGATGAAAGATTCTTTTTATAGCACCATCTTGAATATATAATGTGTATTTTATTTTAAAATAAGCTATTTCAGTCAAGCAGATGTATTAAAAACAACACATTCCCTTTTTTACTTGCTGCAGACTTAAGCCCCGATGTTTGTCTTTCTGTGTACTCTTTACTCCTGTGTCTCACAGTATTAAATTTGAATTAAGGATTTGTGCAGAAAGTTTACTTAAATAAGCCAAAAGAAAGCAGTTTTCTCTGTGTACTGAAAATGTATTTGTGATTTTTCCATATTGAAAATGTAATTTTGAGACTCAAGATTGTGCTTGCTTTATCTTTGTAACTACTTGGTTTGCATTTTATTTTTCAGATGTCTAACATGTATTCCAGTAGGTTAGAGATAAATTTATGATATATTGCTTCTATTCATTTCTTTCTTCCTTGAACAGAGTGCAATAGAGTCTCTTTTTGGAGCATCATTAACTGGGATTGCCTATTCATTGTTTGCTGGGCAACCTCTAACAATACTGGGGAGCACTGGTCCGGTTCTAGTGTTCGAAAAAATTTTATTTAAGTTCTGCAGGTAAGTAATAGTTCCACTCATCCAATGTATTACATATATGTATAGTTCTATGTTATTATTGCTTATTAACTTAAAGTTCATGATGTGTACATAAAGTTCTTGATATACACACACACAAACATCATATATATAAACAAAGTGTATGATATCTTCTGGCTGTCATAATACATATGCCATACTGTATATCATAATATATATGACAGCCAAAAGAGACCTGATCGATACGTGTAGTATCGGTGTTCGGGGGCTACTGTGTTGGTTGACACTACCAAGGCCTCTACCACTATCCGTACCTCAGAAAACAAAATGGGGTATTTGTGTAGAATTAGTGTATTTGATGAGCAAAATAACGAGTGATAATAAATCCTTTATGCTAGAAAATGTAAACTGGCAAGAAAGTGTTCATCTGAACTGTGTGTTAGGCGATCAGAAGTTTAGAAAGTGGATCTCAGAGGCCCAGACTGACTTTAGCCACTGGTCCCGTTTAACAGAGGGAACGGAAGGATCAGGGAAGCATCAGTTTCCACCGGGTTAATTTTTCACGGTGTGGAAATGAATACAGGGCACTGTAACTGGTAGACTTTGAAGTCAGCATGGCCAGTACTGTCCTTTTATGACATAAAGGCAGTTGAATATTTTAGCCTGAAACAACTTGATGCTTTTAAATACTCAAGTACTCTCAACTCTTGGTCTGATTCTGTACTTACTATACAAGCTGACTCTGATTCTTACCTGGCATGCTGCATAGGTTCAGGGAAAATGAAGTGGCTTGAAGTGTAGATTCATGTAAGAAATTGCCCTTCTGTGGTGATGGGAGGGCGGGGGTGGAGGTGGCTATGGCAAGATGGCGGAGCTGTGGGTGAACCTGCGCTTACCAAGTGGCGCGAGCAGCTTCTGGATCTTCAGAGGGAGCCAGATAGAACAGTCCCTGTATTACTGTCTACTCCTCACACCTGATTTCGAAAGTCATGACTCTGAAATAGTTTTTGCCTGGTAGTTTTTTTATTGCTTAGATAATAACCAACAACTCTTCAATTGAAGCAGAAAAACAGAGAGCTTTAGCTAGTCATTGTTGTGCTCTGTTCTTCACTCTTTTACAAATCATATGTTTTGATGTTCTTACTGCATATTGTGAAAATTTGAGGTACAAACACTATTCTACATCTATCTGTGGATCATGTCTACATTTTTATTTCTGAACAGAGATTATCAGCTCTCGTATCTGTCTTTAAGAACCAGTATTGGTCTGTGGACTTCTTTCTTGTGCATTGTTTTGGTTGCAACAGACGCGAGCAGCTTGGTGTGTTACATCACTCGGTTCACAGAGGAGGCTTTCGCAGCTCTCATTTGTATCATCTTTATCTACGAAGCTTTGGAGAAGCTCTTTGCTTTAGGAGAAATGTATGAATTTAATATGCACAACAACTTGAATGAACTGACCAGATACTCGTAAGTGCTTCTGCTTTTTTCCTAATACTACAATGTGTTCTTGCCATGCTATCTGAACTAAGAAAAGGCATTGTTTTGAAATGTTATGCCTGCTGTGCCTCCCTATAACCCCCCAACCAAGTATGTTCCTCTTGACCTGTTTGTTTCAAATGAGATTTTTGCTAAAGCTTTTAGGAGACATAAATATTGTTGATCAAGTTCTTTCATTTTTCTTTACTGAAATAGTTTATTCATATGTGTGTGTGTGTATTTTTATTCTTCTAAAAGACGTTTAGTCTTTGAACTGGGTTGGCCAATTTTAAATATGATTGGCACCTAATCTACCATATATGTACATTAAACAATAATATGTTCTTGAAGCAAATCCTAGGTATATAGTAAGTAGGATGAATATACTTGTATATCTCTCACATTCTGCATAGTCATTAATATTTTTATTTTTTGCTGTTTCCGTTAATATTTTTAAAGCTTGTTAATATTTACTGAATTTTCTTAAAGTACATTTTCATACTCTGTTTACTGAGATGTTTTCTTTGATATAAAAAGCATGAAATGAACATAACTTTTTTTTGTTTGTTTGTTTTTGGTACTAGGGATTAAACTCAGGGCATTCTACCACCGAGCTATACCCCTAGCCCTATTTTTTATTCTTTTTTGAAACAGGGTCTCCCTAAGTTGTGGAGGGCCTCACTAGGTAGCTGAGGCTGGCCTCGAACCTGGATCCTCCGGTCTCAGCCTCCCAAATCCTGGGATTACAAGCGTGCTCCACCATGCCTGGCTATGAACATAATTTTAATCTCTAGAATAAAGTTGGATTTGAAAAATCATAGTTACAAAAAGTTGGCAAATACATCCAGTCAAAAGTAAAGCAGGGCTGGCCGTGGTGGTGCACGCTTGTAATCCCAGCATTTGGGAGGCTGAGACCGGAGGATCCGGGTTTGCGGCCAGCCTCAGCTACTTAGTGAGGCCCTCCAACTTAGTGAGACCCTGTTTCAAAATAAAGAATAAAAAATAGGGCTGGGGGTATAGCTCAGAGGTAGAATGCCCCTGAGTTCAATCCCTAGTACCACAAAAAAAAAAAAAAAAAAAAAAAAAAAAAACTTACCTTGAATCAGACCGGTAGTAAAGGACAGAGCCTAGCCCAGTCCACCTTGCCTTTTTTCAGACAGTTCATAATCTGATTTGGAGTATTTGTTTCTTTTCATTTTTAAGTTCACATTTATAGTTTTCTTGGTAATGTGCTTCTAGCTTATTTAGGTAGTCGAAATATTTACATGAATGGTGATCTTATGAATCTTCTGTCCTGGTGACAAACTATGCTTTATTTATTTCTTCAAGAATGAGTCTTAGTTGGGTGGGGTGATGTATGCCTGTAATCCCAGTACTTGGGAGGCTGAGACAGGAGGATCACAGGTTTGAGGCCATCCTCAGCAATGTAATGAGACTCTAAGTAACCTAGCCAGACCCTGTTTTGAAACTAAACAAAAAGAGCTGGGGACATAGCTCAGAGGTAGAGCATCCTTGGATTCAATCCCCAGCACCAGAAGCAAAACAAAAAAAGTCTTAAGATCAATAAAGGATGAGCATAAATAATAGGGCTTGTCAGAGCAAAAAACACATGATACTATAACTTTGGGAATGTGTGTGTGTGTGTGTGTGTGTGTGTGTGTGTGTGTGTATGTGTGTGTGTGTGTGTTGGGGGGCTTGGTTAGAGACAGCAGTAATTGCTGTGAAGATTGAAGACATAAGATTTAATGAAAAGTAATCTTGCTAAACATGGTGTTATCTTAAATTTTTAAAGAAAATAATGTCCCTCTCCCATGGGATATACCTAACCAGTTTTGTTAAGTAAACATTTTGTCAATACATGTATTATCGAAACCGTGATCCATTCTGTTGTTTCTGATATCTTTTCACTTTCTAGTCTTCCATGTTTTGGAAGATGGCACAAAGACTAAGAAATTAAAAGCTGCCACATTATGTAATTAATTTAGTAAAACATAAACATGAAATGCATGATCCTCAAAAACTGATGGAGCCGGGCGTGGTGGCGCACGCTTGTAATCCCAGCATTTTGGGAGGCTGAGACCGGAGGATCCAGGTTCGCGGCCAGCCTCAGCTACCTAGTGAGGCACTCCGCAACTTAGTGAGACTTGGTTTCAAAATAAAGAATAAAAAATAGGGCTGGGGGTATAGCTCAGAGGTAGAATGCCTCTGAGTTCAATCCCCAGTACTGCAAAAAAAAAAAAACTGATGGTATTCTCATTGCTCAGATGTGTATGTGCTGAACCGCCTGATCCTCACAATGAAACTCTGGAGCTGTGGAGGGAAAATAATAAAACAGCGGACGACATTGCCTGGGGAAACCTCACCGTTCCCGTAAGTGTGTCGTGAGAGAAAGGATGTTATGAGGACTATCTTAATTTACTTAGTTTTTTTTATGATTATCCATAGGTGGTGTTCTTGATCAGTGGATATGCAGTGTTCTGGCCACCACTTGTATATGTATGATGCACTAAAAAGAATAGGCTGAAAGATAAGAAAGATAAACGGAGACTATTTCACTTCCAAGAGAGAATTATTAAAAAGATGGTGATAAAGTGAACCTTGTCTCACTCACAGATGCTAGTCTGCTTCAAGCAGTAAGAGAACAATGGGGGAAAAAAAAGGACAGGAACCTGTTATGAGCTCCTACTGTGTACTACTGAATAATACTATTACAGGGGTTTGTATTCCATTGAAAAACACTATCCTAGCTGGGTGTGGTGGCGCACGCTTGTAATCCCAGTACTTGGGAGGCTGAGACAGGAGGATCATAGGCTCAAGGCCAGCGAGGCTCTCAGCAACCTAGTGAGACCCTGTTTCCAAATAGATATAAAAAGAATTGGGCTGGGAGCATAGCTTGAAGATAGAATGCCTCTGGGTTCAATCCCCAGTACTGAAAACAAAAACAAAACACACACACACCCCTAGCCCTAGAATATCCATGGCATATTGCTTATGAGTACGTAGGTAATACAAGATTGGGAGTTAGGAATAAATGTGTAAAGTGATGCTAGCAGTCTGAATTAAAAACAGCATCCTCTGAGATTCTCTGCTGGGTTTTTATATATATATAAAGTAACTGTAGATCATTCCTTTCTCAGTAGTTGGCCCCTAACTATATTAAAAATATTATCTGAAATGTTATCGTGTTGTAATTTAAGGCAGTGCTGCCCAATACAGTAGTTATTAAGGTGTGTCTGACTTAAATTAATAAAAAAGGTTGAATTTCTGAGCTCACCAGCCACACTTCACATGCCCATTTGCTGTTGAGCAGGGCAGTTCCAGAGTGTTCCCATCACAGAAAGTTCTATTGGACAGTGCCGATGCGAAGCAGCAGTACAACCAGTAATAAACTTAAGATTCATGCTTGACTGCTTATCTTTAACCAGCCATTTTTTGTTATGGAGAAGTTATAGTTAATTTAGTTACTAAAATAGAAGTGATTTGATATAAGGAATTTATCTCCTGATGGGTAAGATGTCTCAATATTATAGGTATAGTTCTTCGGTGTGTTTTCTTGATATCCAAAAAACCATTAGATGATTGCTTTGTTTCTTCTTGTAGCTTTTAATTCCATGATCCATGGAATGGGTTGGAGTTTATGAATCTCAGCATCTTTATAGACAAGGATGGGACTGAAAATAATAGAACCTTTAACTGTTTTGAAAAACCTGGAGGTTTTTTATTTGTTTTGTTTCTGTTAAGATGAGCTGTATTTATTAGATAATAAGTATTAAAAAATAAATAAAAGGACTTTAGAGGCATGTGCCTTTGTTAATCTTTGGTTGCCTTTCAGTTAGTTTTTTCTTCCAAAAGGAAAATAAAATCAGTCTATTTCTATAATTGCATTTCATTATGCTATGTTTTTATTATATTATTGGTTTTTTTTTGTTGTTGTTGTTTTTGCGGTACTGGGGATTGAACTCAGGGGCATTCTACCTCCGAGCTATACCCCCAGCCCTATTTTTTATTCTTTATTTTGATACAGGGTCTCACTCAGTTGCAGAGGGCCTCACTAGGTAGCTGAGGCTGGCCTCGAACTCAGATCCTCCGGTCTCAGCCTCCCAAATGCTGGGATTACAAGCGTTCGCCACCACACCCGCTTATTATTGGTTTTTTTTGTTAAAGGAAATATCATTTTGGTGGTAACTTTACAGCTCATGAGAGACGATGCTTTTAATCCCAAGGTTTTGAATCAAGTCAGAAAAGTTAACCACGGCTCTTATTACTGTTTCAGCTTAGCTCAAGAGCCATATCCTATTCAGCATTATAAAAGGCCATAGTAGTAATTGTCTATCTGCTGCGTTTGTTTTAATTCATCTGTTCAGAAATAAAGAGAAGACAGTGAAATCATGGGCCAGCATGAGTGCAAAAAAGGCATTTCGCAATTAATACTTTTTTTCTGAACCTTTCACTAAGGAAATGTGTAATAGAAAGAAAGGAGTGACTTGAAAAATACTCTAGATTTAGATCACCAAGTCATAACACTTCTAAACTCAGACTATATCTTACAGTTAATTGGTGATGTGTTATGGTTGACTTTGCAATGCCTTTGCATCTTAGTTCATGACTAATTGATTGCATGTTTGAAAATCCCGATTTCCTTTTTTTTTCTCCCCTCCCCGTTTTTTTCCAGGAATGTAAAGCCTATCACGGCGTATTTGTAGGAACAGCTTGTGGTCATCATGGCCCTTATGTCCCAGATGTGCTCTTTTGGTGTGTCATCTTATTTTTCACAACATTTTTTCTGTCTTCATTCCTCAAGCAATTTAAGACCAAGCGTTACTTTCCAACCAAGGTAACTGGGATGTAATTTTGGAAGTCTGGCAATATTCATGTTTTAGTTTTCATCTTCAGGTCTATTTTAAATCAGCAATACTATTTAAGGATACTTTATGTCAAACAGTCATAAAGAAATTATAGTGAAGAATACACATTACATGTCTGAGCTCATAGGAGGAAGATATTGGTATCTTGAGAGAGGGTGGGTTAGTTGTGAATTGTTTCCTATATTTTGGGAAAGAATTGGGTATAAATGTACGTCACTGATAACATTGTCACTCACTGAAACTCCATTTATACTTTCAGCAACATATTTGATGTGTGAAAGATAAAATCTGACTTACTTAGGAAGGACCTATAATATTCCTGTGTTTGTATTAACATAATGCCTTTAATGTAGGTGCGATCGACAATCAGTGACTTTGCTGTATTTCTCACAATTGTAATAATGGTTGCAATTGACTACCTTGTAGGAGTTCCCTCTCCTAAACTTCAAGTTCCTGAAAAATTTCAGGTAAGGATTAAAACAAGTGGCTATGTGTTACTTGGGAATCCCTAACTACTTTAAAGTAAAACGCTGCTTCTTTATTCTTCCAAAAGGTGATGCTTTGGCAGGAAAACATAGAAAGTGTAGTACCTACTGTACTGCTGTAAATGTTGTAGCCACCCCTTGCTGGTATTGCTGTGAGCTCAAGTGAAGTCCTGTGGGCAGACACTCAAATGCCCTGAGAGCCTTGTACCCCGATACCCCTCCCCCCAACACACATCCACACAGCAGTGTGTCTCTCCAGCAGCAGACTGGGTATCTGTATAAAAAGCAATCTCTAGCAGTTCTCACATGTTTTCCACTACATGTACAAGAGATGTATTATTCAACTGTTTAGATAGTACGGCGATGAATTAGTGAAGTTTTCGGTGAGTCAGAAGTTTCAGTTTAAGCCAGGTGTGGTGGCACACACTTGTAATCTCAGTATTTGGGAGGCCGAGGCAGATGGATTGCAGGTTCAAGGATGGCTTCAGCAAGTAGACAGACTCTTTTTAACCTAGCAAGACCTGTTTCAAAATAAAAATAAAATAGGACTGGAGGTGTAGCTTGAAAGTTCAATCCCCAGTAACACACACACACACACACACACACACACACACACACACACACACACACACAAAGTTACAACTTGGGTTTTTGCCCCTAAGTACCTCTTCCCCCACATGGTTCAAGGGTCAACTATGTATTTCTTTTCTTTCTGTTCAGTCTTTGTTTTCTTTTATCCTCTTCTGTTTATGAGTGTATAGCTTAAAAAAAAAAAAAGCATATTTTGAGTCAGTGTGTAACGAACCTTCTCATAATACAATCTCTACAAACAACGTTTTGCTCATGGTTCTGTTGCAGTTGGGACCGGGCTTAGCTGGAGAGTAGTCTGGTCTATGGGACTCGCTGGGACCTTGAAGTAGGGACTTCCTGGGGTCTGGGGACTCAACACCCAGAGAGTTGATGCAGCTGGTGGGCTGGCTGACTGACGCCCTCTTCCTTCCCTTCCCTCTCACCACGCTGCATCTTGTCTTGGAGAAAGCTTATCTAGGCTTATGCAACAGCGTAATCATCTCGGCATTCCAAGAGGGTTAGAGAAGAAGCTGCAGGGTTTCTTGAGGTCACGGCTTGGAAATCACATAGTGTCACTTTGGCCTTATCCTGTGAGTTGAAGATTTAAGGTCACCCCACATTCCGGGGGAAGTGAAACCTATTTCATCTCCAGAAGTAAAGAGTTGCGTGACCAGGGGCCTGCTTGTAGGGATGGGGAGAATTGCTGTGGCCGTCTTTGCACATAATCACCATATAACCCAAGAGTTAATTCAGTCCTTTCCTCTCCCAGTCTGTGCTATCGCAATTTGGTGCAAGAGAGGAATGAAAAGCTTTCTCTGTTTATCTTTAATTTTTTAACAGCCTACTGATTCAGAAAGGGGCTGGATCATAAGCCCGTTGGGAGATAATCCTTGGTGGACCCTATTAATAGCTGCAATTCCAGCTCTGCTGTGCACCATTCTCATCTTCATGGATCAACAAATTACAGCTGTGATCATAAATAGAAAGGAGCACAAACTGAAGGTAATTTCTGACTTTTGCTTCAAGAATTGTGGTTTCTTCAAGGATCTAAGGCATTTTCCTAATAACTAGAACATTAAAAGGTGTAACACAAAAGGTAGTTTCTTCCCTGTTTATAATTAACAGAATTTTCACCTGACAGAACAGACCTTGGAGTACTCATGTTCATTTCTCTTTGCAGAAAGGAGCTGGTTATCACCTTGACTTGCTCATGGTTGGTGTCATGTTGGGAGTCTGCTCTGTCATGGGACTTCCGTGGTTTGTGGCCGCAACAGTGTTGTCAATAAGTCATGTCAACAGCTTAAAAGTTGAATCCGAATGCTCCGCTCCAGGGGAACAGCCCAAGTTTCTGGGAATCCGTGAACAGCGGGTTACAGGGCTAGTGATTTTTATCCTAATGGGCCTCTCTGTGTTTATGACTTCAGTGCTGAAGGTAAAATCTCTCTGTTGCAGTGTTTTAAAAGCTTACTTATCCTAACATTTATACTTAGTTATATGAAAACGACACATTGAAATATACTTGAAGCCGGGCGTGGTGGCGCACACTTGTAATCCCAGTACTTGGGAGGCTGAGACTGGAGAATCCGAGTTCTCAGCCAGCCTCAGCTACCTAGTGAGGCCCTCCACAATTTAGTGAGACCCTGTTTCAAAATAAAGAATAAAAGCCGGGCGTGGTGGCGCATGCTTGTAATCCCAGCATTCGGGAGGCTGAGACCGGAGGATCCGGGTTCGCGGCCAGCCTCAGCTACTTAGTGAGGCACTCCGCAACTTAGTGAGACTCGGTTTCAAAATAAAGAATAAAAAATAGGGCTGGGGGTATAGCTCGGAGGTAGAATGCCCCTGAGTTCAATCCCTAGTACCGCAAAAAAAAAAAAAAAAGAATAAAAATTAGGGCTGAGGTGGTAGCTCGGAGGTAGAATGCCCCCGGGTTCCATCCCCAGTACGGGAGGGGGGGATATACTTGAATGTCAAAATCAGTTTTGTTTCCTATAATACACTTGGAAAATAATATTTGGTGAAGTTTTTAGTACAGTGAACATTTCAGTTATAGTTGTACCTATTTTTAAAACAATGTTGAAAGGGTAGTATTAAGAACTATGTAAACTGAGTGTGGTGGCATGTGCCTGTAATCCTCAGGACTTGGGAGGCTGAGACAGGAGGATTGCAGATTGAGGCTAGCCTCATCATCTTAGCAAGGCCCTCAGCAACTTAATGAGACCCTGTTTCAAAATAAAACATAAAGCTGAACATGGTGCATACACCTATAATCACAGGAGACTGAGACAGGAAGATTGCAGATTTTCAGCATCTTAGCAAGACCCTCAGCAACTTAGTGAGACCTTATTTATTAGTTTATTTGAACAAAATATTTTCAAAAGGTCTCTTAATAAAGTTCATGCATTCTTTCTAATACACTAAATGAAACAAAAGTAGTAAATACTCATTAGAAAAACAAGTAAAAACATTCTCAATGAAGCATATAAATTATACTTTACATTAACTACTTTTTTGTCACATCTGGATTTTACTATACGTGTCCTACAGAATCTAATGATTTTTTGTTTAAGTAACTATAACTGTGTAGCAAGCAGAGATAAGTAGCTAATCTGAAATGTTATATTCATCATGAAAAAGCTCAGCTCTGTTTTACTCTTGGTGTCTTAGTTATTTTAGTTTTAAGGAAAATTAAAGAGCCATACGCCATCAGGCTATAAACTTGTGTTGTTTATGTGTGAGTATGTATGTAATAACTTAAAAATTACTGTTAAATAGTGAAATTCTTTGGCCTCCTTTCAGGAACTTTCTGTCAGACCGTTAATTCACCAAGTATTCATTTGTTGAGTGCTTGCCATGCTGTTAAACTTTGGGGGAACAATAATAAACAGAGTGCATTTGTTGTTGTTGTTCAGTTGTATGAATTTGACAGTGTAATTAGTGAAATAGATTGATAAACATACCATGACAGCATTGTGGTAAGTGAATTTTAAAAGGGCTTGGGAAGAAGAGGAGAAATACTTAGTGTAGTCTCGGGATGCGGCAGCAGTCCCTGGGTGAAGTCCTCCCTCAACTGTATTTTAACTGGTGGAATAGCTGCCGAATCTTTAAAGTGTTAAACGCAACACATAAAAAGAAAAGCTAAAGGAGGCCGTGAAGAGAGTTCTAAAGTGAAAAGTTAGTCTCCCTGTTTTTCTTTCTCAGAAGCAGTTTTGTGGAGGCAAATTTTTGTGTGTGGTTTTTTTGTTGTTGTTGTTGTTTTTTAAAGTTAGCTCTGATGATTGCCATCATAGAGCTCTTAAGTATATTTGTAATTTATTTTTTCAGTGTACTAGGTTTAGATTGAGTCTCCACCAGGAACAGTGGTTCTTCCCAAGGGAGGGTTTCCCCTCGCTGTGGGAGGCGGGGTCTCCACGCCCTCGCAGCACAGAGCTTAGGTAGCAGATTGAGCGCAGGTGCAGGTGTGAGAATCCGCTGTCTTCTTTGAAGCCACCCCCTGAAGAGACTCACAGAAGCGTGAGGCGGTGCTCAGTACGTGCAGCTCTCCCTTTGTCCTAGATTCATTTTTGTCTTGCTAAAGGAATTTCTTTTCATGTGGCACTGTGAGTTACCTTTGTTTACCCTGACAGTTGGCTTACAGTGCATGCACATTTCCAACTTTGAAATCATTTTCTTCAGGGTCTTAAAGTCATTGTTTCATTGTTTTCTAGAGGGCGCTTTTGTAACCAGCCATCAGACACCTGTTTGTTTCTTGTGCCTTTAGATATTGGGGTTCTTTCCTTTCTAGAGCTAATCAACATTTCCTCTTACTCTTGGTATTGTGCGATTTCCCTGGGAGATTTAGGGAGTTGGCTAGAAGGGGCCTTGTGTTTACTCCCCTTGACTTTCTGTGGGTCCTTCCACTCTGGAAAGTTGTGCCTTTGGTGGGAGGAATTTTCTTTATTTGCTCTTATCTGCTGTCTCTGTTAGAAATTCCTGCATCTAAACAAATCTCAGACCTTCTGGATTTGTTCTGATGTTCTGAGCCCCTCCCTTATTTTGTGTGTGTGTGTGTGTGTGTGTGTGTGTGTAGCATTGAGGACTGAACCCAGGGGCATTCTACCCAGCCCTATTTTATTTTTATTTTGAAACAGATTCTTGCTAGGTTGCTGAGAGTCCTGGAACCTGTGACCCTCCTGTCTCAGCCTCCCAAGTATTAGGATTACAAGCATGCGCCACCACGCTCAGCTACTCCTTAATTATTAAAGAGTATTTCAACCATTTTCCATTTCACTACATTGACCTTTAATCTTATCAGAACTATATCGCAAAATATTATAACTATTATTGCAAAATTCTTTTTAACCATTGTGATGATTTATATCTTTAGTTTCTAGAAACTGTTCATTCTGATCATTTTTTTCTAGCATTCTAAAGTTGCTTTTTGGGTAAAATATTCTTCTAGAAGTTCCCTGAGGATATTAGATTTTTAAAGTATGCTTTCTCTTTCTGAATTACTTTTCCTTCCAGAGCCTTTAGAAAAGACATACTAGGTTGGTTAGCTGAGGTGTAGTGCCTGGGCCATTCCGTGGTAGCTGTTGGATCTTTCTTCCTTACTGGCCTCTCTCCCTTGGGTCAGAGTGCTGATTGGATGTGGCTTTGAGTACATAGGTGGGTCTGTTAACAGCCATGTTTTCCTATGGAATGCCTACACAGGCACTACATGTGTGGTTTGGGATCTCCTTACCTGCCTGAGTAATAAAGACTTGATTCCGAAGGTGGATTTCAGTTATTATAAATAGTAAATGCTACTGTACCATGTTGGTATTGTAAGAGAAGGTATTGATAGTAACTACTAACAGTTTTTGAGTGAGTGATATCACAATTGGTATTGTATTAGGTGCTTTTTAGAGTGTTTCATGTATTTGAAGTAATTTAATCATCTCAGCTGTGTGATGTAGAAAGTGTAACACAGAAAGGTTTTGTTTAAAAAGTTAACTAGGTTTTGAAATCAAGTAGTCCAATCGCAGTGCCCTTGCTCGGAACCACTGAACGAAGTCCCTTTTTAGGAAGGAACACAGAAGATGAGCGTTTCCCTGTGTGTAGAAATGTTAGGTTGGTCTGACCCTCGCCCCGTCACTGAAGGGTCTGTTCATTCTGTCCCCAGAGTCACTTATTGGTTAAGTTTCTGGAGCTTGTGACTGGAAGTGCTTCAGTCGTGTGACTTCTAATTGTGTCATTTTCCTTACAGTTCATCCCAATGCCTGTTCTGTATGGTGTTTTCCTTTACATGGGCGTTTCCTCATTGAAAGGAATCCAGGCAAGTCTAATGAATTTGTTTGTTAAAATTTGTTAATTTTTAAGATGTTCCCTTGATGGTCATGAGTTATCCTCAGCTCTGATATTTTGAGAGCAAGTTAGTTTTCTAACTGAGCCAATCCACATATGCCAAATGACAATTGTTTACGGCACTGTTTCCCCCCTATGGAATGAGGTCATGAATGACAAGGTCCTCACCCATCTCTAATTAAAGCCAATGAAAGGCCCTATAACTCGCAGTAAAGACTGTGTAGTGAGAGGGGAGGATCAAAAGAGTTGGAATGGGAAAGAAATACTATTTCTAACATGTAGAAAGGCACATTCAGTCCTTAAGAAGCAGAGAGAGAGATTAGTTTCCTGCCATTTGTATGGTACCCTATGATTAATGAGACATAGCACAAAAGTTGTTTTCTGTGATCCTCAAAACAACGGTTGGGAAAAAGAAAGGAGGAAGTCCCAATTTTGTGCATCAGGAATGAGAAAGTAGAGGGACAGCTGGAGTTCTTAGGTCAGTGAGCAATGGAGCCCAGGCTAGAATCGGGCATTTCATGACTCTCTTTTCTCTTACTTGTAATACTTCCTGGAAAACAGCCTCCTGAAGCATAGTGAGGTTTGTATGAATGTTAGTGGGGGTCAGCACAGTGAGCCTCACCAGAGCCCTTTTTTCACCAAAAGCAGGTGTCTGAGGTTGCCAGCTGGTGTTCAGTGGCTGGTAGGACTCCTCAGACGCAGCATCATTATTATTTAAAACATAGTCCAGGACCTACTCCCCGTGGGTCAAGAAATGATCTCATCATCTCACTCCACCTTTTTTCCTTTTAAATAACAGTTTTGTGAGGTGGGTGGGGTTGATCTTATTTCCAGTTCATAAAAGAGGAAATTAAATCTTAAAAAGAGAAAGGAGTTTTCTCATAGTTTCATTTTCAGTGAGTGAAGAATTGGTAATTGTTACCGAAAGTCATTTTCATAGAATTGGTGGTGTCATACTTGGAAACCACCTTAAAATCATTCAGACAGTTATTCTTTAATTGCATGTGTTAGGAAACAAGGTTAAAGAGATTGAATAAAACCTGGCATAGTGGTGCATGCTTGTAGTCTCAGAAGGGAGGATGGCAGGTTCGAGACCAGTTTCAGCAACTTAGTGAGACCCTGCCCCAAAATAAAAAATAAAATAGGGCTGGGGGTGTATCTTGAAGGTAGAATGCCTCTGGCTTCAGTCTCCAGAGTGCATGTGCGCACACACACACACACACACATTAAATGACATGAGTATTTGATTATAGAGGAAGAATTGATTGAAACCTTTTGTCTTGAGTCTTACTAATTGATTTCAGTAGTTCAAGTAGTTCCTTTGTTTCCATCCGCCCTCCCATCTGCATGAAGAGTCTTTGCTAAAACAATCTCCGATATTATCAGAACATAATCAGTTTAAATTTAGCAAGGAAAACCCTAAGACCCAGTATGATTTCTTAAACAGAGGAAAGCAATACTTAGCTAACCTTGCTTTTCTTCTCCATTCCACACATAGTTTTTTGACCGGATAAAGTTGTTTGGGATGCCGGCCAAGCATCAGCCAGACCTTATCTACCTCCGCTACGTGCCTCTCTGGAAAGTCCATATTTTCACGGTCATTCAGCTGACGTGTCTCGTTCTCCTGTGGGTGATAAAAGCTTCCGCTGCCGCCGTCGTGTTCCCCATGATGGTGAGTGTCTTCAGACTTACGTATCACTACTTAATAACATGATTATCTGTGTTCATAGTAGTTCTTTTTAAATTTATAATTGACTTTGAGAAAAGAAATTTAAATCATCTTGAGTGTCTGGAAATGTGGATTAACTCTTCCTAGCTATCAACTGGTTGTTTTCCAATCTGAATTTTCTTGCCAATTTTTAATTTGCTTTTTTGTTTAATTTTGTAGTCTTAACACTATAAAGCTAGGTTTGAATTTTTAAACAACTTTAGAATTTAGGACATTTTTGTGGAACAAATGTAATAGCCAAGTGTAAAAAGCAAAGGAACAACAGATTTCTCTCTCTCTCCTTCTTGAGACAGGGTCTTGCCATGTTACCCATTCTGGGCCTGCAGTCGTGATCCCTCACTGAGTATCTGAGGCTCTCTGCAAACCTGGGATCCTCCTGTCTCAGCCTCCCAAGTACTGGGATTACAGCTATGCACCACCACACCTGCCCAGTTTTTCAATTTGTAAAGATCAGTACAAATCTGATTCACATTTGAGTCTAAATGAGTTATTCCCAAGCCTGAATAAAGAAGAAAATGAGAGCTACAAGATTAAGAAAAAAACATATAACCATAGATATGGAAGAGATTAAAGTGGTCTTAAGAACTACTACATGCCTCTATAGTAATAAAGTTGAACATCTAGTGCAGGGATCAACAAATTTTTCTGTAAATGACAGGTAATAAATTTGGGTTATGAGAATATTATATAGGTACTTTCCAATAAATGAGAAAAACTTTTCACAATTTCTTGTTGATGAAATTAAAAAATAATCATATAGTTTTATTTTTAACATAGGACTACCAATAAGAACAATGGAATTCTACTTTTATTTAAAATTTGAGGTAACATTTTACCTAATTGGGGTTCAAGATCAATATTCTTTATTTTCAGGGCTTAGGGGTGTAGCTCAGTGGTAGACTGTTGGCTAATACTCAGGTTTGGTCACGTTTGATCTCCTGCACTGAAAAGATTTTAAAACCTTTATTATCAGGTTAATTTCAAATATCATCTCTAAAAATCATTATTAGCTCATGAGCTCTACAAAAATACATGATAGGCTAGATTTCCCTGAGATGCTGTGGTTTGCCACCCCTGACTTAGAGGAAATGCATTGTTTCCATTCTCAAAATTGACCTAAGAAGAGGTAAAACCAGTGTATATTCAATTGCACAGAAGAGTCTGGAAAAATGGCTAACGACCTGCTCTTAGGGTACTAGGCTCAGATTGGTTAGCGCTTACTTTTAAAGAACACACACTGATACACTTCATGAACATATACTTCATGACTTTTTCTAGACGAAAGGAAAAGATGGACATTTCTGTAATTTTCTCATGAAAGACTAGTAAGATCTTCTTAATACCAAAGCCTAATGAAGTTGTGCAAAAGATCTATGGCACCTTCTCATTTATTGATATAACTGCAGATATGTTAAAATATTAGCAAATAAATTTAGCAGAACTTGTTAGAAGATTATATCATAATTAAGTGAGCGTGTGTGTGTGTGTTGGGGTAGGGGGTAAACTGGGTAAGTAATTTTAAATCTTGTAGAGAAAAATAAATGTCAGACTCACAACATGGATGATAATAACGTTCAGTTTCTTGTGTGTGGATAATACATACCTTGTCAAAAGCATCAAACTGTACACATGTTATTTTTCTATTTTGCTGCATATAAAATTTATATTCATTAAAATAAGACATAACAGAAAATAACGTAGTTTACTTCATTTATTTGTGTGTGTATGTGGCACTAGGGATGTAAACCCAGGAGCATTTTACCTCTGAGCTATACCTCCAGCCCTATTTTATTTTATTTTGTTTTGAAATGGGGTCTCACTAAGTTTCAGAAGGCCTCACTAAGTTGCCAAGGCTGGCTTTGAACTTGCGATCCTCCTGTCTCAGCCTCCCAAGTACTGGGATTACAAGCCTGTGTCACCACGCCTGGCTAACATATTTTATATAGATCATTATAACTAAGATAACATATGCTGGGTGTGGTGGTGCTTGCCTGTTATCCCAGTACTTAGGAGGCTGAGACAGGAGAATTGCAGATTCAAGGTCAGCCTCAGGAATGTAGTGAGGCCCTCAGCAACTCTTTTTGTTTCAAAATTTAAAAAATTACTGTCAACATGATTTACATTATGATGTGAGACTCTAAATCACCAATAAAAGCATATTAAAAAATAAAATAG
>PVLC010004308.1:24578-86480 GCA_004027655.1 Graphiurus murinus
GGTGGCGCATGCTTGTAATCCCAGCATTCGGGAGGCTGAGACCGGAGGATCCGGGTTCGCGGCCAGCCTCAGCTACCTAGTGAGGCACTCCGCAACTTAGTGAGACTCGGTTTCAAAATAAAGAATAAAAAATAGGGCTGGGGGTATAGCTCGGAGGTAGAATGCCTCTGAGTTCAATCCCCAGTACCGCAAAAAAAAATAAAATAAAATAGGACTGAGAGTATAGCTCAGAGGTAGAATGTCCCTGATTCAATACTCAGTACCACCAAAAAAAAAAAAAAAGATAACAAAGGTAATTACAATTAAGGAATGAAGGGGCTTTGCTCTCTATTGATTGTTCTGTACTAACACCATACAATTTAGATAACCCAGTGTTTAAAAATTGCCCTCAGGTCAGTATAGGCAATACAGTATGAAATTGGCATAGCAGTAAACAAGTAGATCAAATAGACTAGGGAGTCCAGACAGGTATCTGAATATATGACATGTCTGTCATTTGAGCACCATAAGCAAATTGTTTCATTAAGGTGGTGTTTTGGTTCTTTGGTAAAATTTGCTGTGTATTGGAAGAATTAACTCTATATTGGGAAGCAAAAAGTTTGTATTCCCTATCTGACACCATCTTCAGAGAGAAGTAAAAAATGAATTCAGAATTTAACTGGTAAAATAGTCATAATGGAAATTTTAGAAGAGTATTTGTATAATCTAGTGATTGGGGGTAACTTTTCAAAGAAAAGAGGGAAACCCAACTGTAAAAGATAAATATTTGGCCATATAATAATTAAATGTTTCTTGTATGTCAAAAGGTATGATAAGCAGTAAAATCATATTGTGAACTGAGAGAAAATATTTGTATCATGAAGCAGGTAGAGGGTTTCTATCCAGACTATAAAGGACTCTTAAGAATTCATAAACAAATAATATAAACACCAGTAGAAAAATACAGGAAGAGGATCTGAGATAGCAAATAACAGAAAGAGGAAATCCCGTGGCCAGTCCAGTCAGCGTTTGAAAACATGCCCCTTCTTAGTATCACCTAAGAAGAGCAGATTCATGTTTCCTGCGTGATTGAGAATTAAAACCTGATGCTAGGAGTAGGTACTCTAATGTGTTGCTTAAGGGTTTTAAAAATATATACTTATACACATTGTATATAATATAAAGTCATAAAAATAATGTTGAAAATTTTTATGCTAACCATGCATAACCTGCTTCATAGTTTTATGCAGAGTATTAGGAATTTATTCAGGAGAAAGTTAAAAATGTCATTTCTGTTTTTCCTTTGTAGCTTTTTTTTTTTTTTTTTGAGTAGACAATTCAAAAATAGGTGACTCAGCTCCTTTGTAATAGGATAATGTATGAAATAATTTTTAAGCAAAATACGTAAGCACTTTCCCATTATTGATAAGACTTAATGCTTTCTTTCCTCTTTAAGTGGTATAATTCATTTTATATGTTAATTAACATTTCCTTCCCCACTTTTCTAAGGTTCTTGCGTTAGTGTTTATACGCAAGCTCATGGACCTGTGCTTCACCAAGAGAGAACTTAGCTGGCTCGATGATCTCATGCCAGAAAGTAAGAAAAAGAAAGAAGATGACAAGAAGAAAAAGGAGAAAGAGGTAAAAAACCGAGGGTTTTAGATTCACACCGTTGCCTCCCTTGTTTAATATGTTGTACCATGGAGTAGGCACCATCCCCTTACTTGGACCAACTCTTTTAATCCTCACAAGAACCTTAGAAAGTGTAAGTATGTTATCATCCCCATTTTACAGATATGGAAACAGAGGCAGAGAGAAGTTAGATAGCTTGTCCTAAACTTGGATAAGCTATTCCACCATCTTGCCCATCCATACCTCTGACAAAATAATACTTTAGAAAATTATGTACCGTTTGTCAAAGTCGTGTATATCATCGTCCATCATCTGATTTAACCTTCAATGTGTTAACTAAGTTAATTTTAGCATACATTTTAAATTTTTGGTACTGGGGTGTTCTACTTCTGAGCTACACCCTAGCCTTATTTTATTTTGTATTTTGAAACAGGATCTCACTAAGTTTTAGAGGGTCTTGCTAAGTTGCCAAGTCTGGACGCAAACATGCGATCCTCTTGTCTCAGCCTCCCAAGTACTAGGAGTACAAGTGTGTGCATCACCACACGTGACTTACATTTTAACATCATTTTAGTAATCTAACAAAAGGGCTTTAAATATCTTTTTGTTTGGAGATGGATCTTACTGTGTTAGGCAGGCTGATCTTGAACTCCTGGCCTCAAAGGATCCATCTGTCCAGCTCAGCCTCTGAGTAGCTGGAACTACAGGGGTCCACCTCTATTAGTTCATTTATGTGTTGAGATTTAAACGTGAACATTTTATTCTGAATTTGATTTACATTTTGGTTTTGTTTATTTGAGGTACTGGGGATTGAACCTCCAAGCTATACCCTAGCCCTATTTATTCTTTATTTTGAAACAGGGTCTCACTAAGTTGCCAAGGGCCTCACTAAGTAGCTGAGGCTGGCTGTGAACCTGCGATCCTCCTGTCTCAGCCTCCCAAGTACTGGGATTACAAAGGTTGGGATGTAGCTCAGAGATAGAATGCCTCTGGGTTCAATCCCCAGTACCAGAAAATAAAAAAATAAAAATCAGGGTTCATTGACAACTCCAAAATGGAATTTCTGTGGAGAAAAAGTAAGGAAGAAGGTCAGTGTCCTCTGAGTCTCTCCTGTCCTCCCAGACTCTTCACCCCATTATTAACATGTCATAACTTGGTCCATATCTGCCGTCCAGATGGTCCTAAACCTGAGGTGACTTCCCCTCTGGGTGAAATTTTTCAAATGTTTGAGGTACTTTTGATTGTCATAACTTGAGGGGCTGCTGCTGGTATCTTAATGGGTAGAAACCTAGAATATCTAGTATATACAGGACTTGCCCCTACAACAAAGAATTACTAGGCCCTCAATGTCAGTATCACTGAGGTTGAGAAATTTACCCAGACAAGAATTTGCTCCTGTTGTATTGCTCTAAGAGACTTGAAATTTCACAAAATTTTATCTTATTATATACCTATATAATAACTGATACTCAGATTTATGTAGTTAAATTGATTATCAAATAGTATTACTGATTCACTTTCATTTTGTGCTACAATATATGTTTGTTATTGTAAAGTGAAATGTTTATTTATGGAGGATAGATTTAAGTAAAGGGTCAGTTTGGGTTTCCAAGTCTTTCAAATATTCTGTGGTAGCCGACTCTCCTGGAAATACTCTGGGAGAAGTAGTAATCTCTTCCTGTGTGTGTTCTAAAGGAAGCAGAGCGAATGCTTCAAGATGACGATGATACCGTGCGCCTTCCATTCGAAGGAGGAAGTCTCTTGCAAATTCCAGTCAAGGCCCTAAAATACAGGTGAGATGGAACTTTATTTTATAAAATATATTCTATGCACAGTCAGCTGGAGTCCATTTTCTGATCCCCTTCCAATCTGTACTACGTTTAGAGGCCCTATGGATCTCCTAGTTTCCAGAGATCTGACTTGACCACTGATGGTGAGGTCTAATACTATGGAAAAATTATTAAAAATTTTTGTATATAATTTATCATTTATGATCTTGGCAATGTATATTTAAGTACTAAAGATATAAAAGTCAAGAAATGCAAACTTTGCAGTTTTAAAAGTTAAAAGGCTATATTCTTTTTTCTTCTGTGTGTGTGTGAGAGAGAGAGAGACAGACAGACAGACGGAGAGGGAATGAATTGCGTTTTAGAATGTGTATCTGTTCGTTCCCTAACTAGCTGGTGGAAAGTCTTCATTGGTATTTAATCACTTGCTTTGACCTTTTTTCTTTTTAACATTTTTATAGACTTTACAGAGTCATATTTGAACTTATCTATTATCTTGGTTAGCTATGATAAATGAATTGCTCAAATAATTTTCTTTTTTACTATAGTTTTTGCTATTCATTTTTACCACTGGTATTTTTCTGTTACTTCCTCGTGATTTTTCCCTTAAATCTTTTTATATTTTAAATTAAATACCAAGTATAGAGATCTAAATATATATCCAGCAACAGTGTACTGCTTCACCAGGTTTTATAAATGTGTGTTAATTAATGTGCTGCTGCATTGATTGTACCTATAAGAAGAGTATAGGAAATCGCCTTGTTGGCTATTAGTAACTTTGACACTTTGCTAAGATAGTTTCTCTCCTTTTGCCACTTTCTCATTGCGATTATACATCTGTCATCACACATGTCTGTGAAATCTGTACGGTCTGATATTTACAAAAAGAATGGATACCTGAATTTTCTCTTTTGTCTCTTAAGTGACAATATGAGTCATGGTTAATGCTGATTTGCTTAATATTTGAACCTTGAGAAGGCCAAGAAATGGCTAACCTGTTTTATTTGCCAGATTTTTACATCTTAAATAGCTTTGGATTACTTGCTACAGAGATCAAATTAGATAATAAATGAAAACATTTGACAAAGCCCTATAAAATATGAAAATATATCACAGGCAAAATTTTCTCATGTAGTTATATTTTGAGGTTAAATAAAATATATACTATATTCACAAAGGTTGATTTCAACTAATGGGAAAGTTCTCACTTTGAGGAAGCTATTTAGAAGTTAGGAACTTCCTCAGGAAGTCCTTTCTTCCATGGCTTGAAGTTGGCAGCCGTGTGAACAAGTGTTCACATGGCGTAGACCAGACTTGCAGGTCGGGTGGCTCTGCTGCTGTGAACCTGGGCCTTCAAATTCTGTGTCTTCTAAACAAGTGACTCCTGGAAGGGACAGCAGCCATCCCTAGAGACTTTCTGTGGTCCTGAGTTTGAAGCAGCATTCTGGTTTAAAGTGTGAGCAGAGCTAGCACTCTTTCAGTGACTGCTACTGAGTCATTGATAACTGAGCTACCATCACATTGTTAATGTAGCATGATCTAACTTGACATGTGCATTTGTAGCTTGTTTGTACAAAGCATTTTTATTTTGGTAAAGAGAAAGGGCTTGCAAATACATGATTTCTACTAAGTCTATTCGTATTACTGGTGACTGCATAGCCTTAGCCCCAAATTAGTTACTTATGGATATCGTTATAATTGTATTTGAGGGCTTGAATTCATTTTTGCAGTATTTCGTAGAGATATACAATGATTACATGTGTCTTTTATAATAAGTGGGCAGGCTATTGTACTTTTGATTTGATGCATTTAAAAATGCTTTGATGCTAAAAAGATGTGAATGCCAGCTAACAGTGGTATGTGTAAAGCTGTTTTTGTTATCTGTTGAAATATTTTCAGAGCTTTGTTTTCCGTTGCAAAGAGTTGCCTTTCCCAGCATTCTTTTTTTTTTTTTTTTTTTTTAATGATTTGTGATGGCTTTGAAAAACAAGAGGGTTTTTTACTCATAATTATTTTCTTACATACTCTGGTATTTATTTGATGAGGTAGAAATTTATGCCTTTTATAAAAGTTCTTTTTGTGTGTGTGCATGGTACTGGGGATTGAATCCAGGGAGTGTTCTATCTCTGAGCTACACCACTACACACATCCCCCGCCCCACCCTTTTTGAGGTACCAGGGATTGGGCCCAGGGCCATTCGACCTCTAAGCTACACCCCCAGCCCTATATATTTTTTTCTTCTTTTTTTTTTTTTACTTTGAAACAGAGTCTCAGTAAGTTGTGGAAGGCCTTGCTAAGTTGCTAAGGCTGGCGGCCACTAACCTGAGATCCTCCTGTTGCAGCCTCCCATGTCCTGGGATTATAGGAGTATGCTGTCATGCCCGGCTCCCATTTTTTTTTTTTTTTAATTATTTATTTTGAAACAAGGGTCTCTCTGAGTTGCTGAGGCTGGCCTCAAACCTGCCATCCTCCTCTTTCAAAGTTTTCAAATTGAACGGATGACATTTTACATTTACAAGCACCTGGATGTATTCTTTCATGTTATTTCAATTATATATTCATAGATGGAGTAGAATGGAAACCCTAAAGTGAACTCTGAAGCGAAGTTCCATAAATAAACCTTACTAAGTTAGTTCACCTTACTCTTAGTTTTGATCATGAAAGCAGATGTGGTGCTCCACGGAGCCTGCATGACAGATCCCAAGATTCTGGGATCTTGCCAGACCTTGGAGTAAATGCATGGCATGGGTGTTCTCAATTTTGAGTTGATGAAAGCAAATAATTATGTAGATAATTAAAAGTGACAATATTAATGCTTTTGCAAATACTGAATACTAACCAAAAAGTATATTTGTTCCTCAGTGTTGATCCCTCAGTTGTTAACATATCAGATGAAATGGCCAAAACTGCACAGTGGAAGGCACTTTCCATGAACACTGAAAATGCCAAAGTAACTCGCGCTAACACGAGGTAGCTATGACTGTTGATGCGTTTCCTAACATTGCCAGTTTCCAGCTTATGTCTCAATAGCGGTGCAGTAAGACCATTACATCGACTTTAATTGACCTAACTTGTATCCTCCTAACCTCACAAAACCAACCTCCTTCCTTTCCTCCTTTCTTCCTTCTCCTTTCACCCATCATTTTACTATAACCATAATCAGATGTAGGTAATGATTATGTTTTGTAATTTTTTTAAATTTTATTTTAGCATGGATTTTTATACATTTCTTGGGTACAACAGGGTTAATCACACATCTTTGTTGGGTACAAGCTATACAGGTAAAGACATCCATGCACACATTTCTCATTAATGTGTTAATGAGAAATGTGTGATTATGTTTTGTAATTTTTAATTTACAGTTTTGTATTTCAAAAAAGAATTTGAGCTATTTTATAATAAAAATAAATTCTGTAGAACAGTATAGAAGAAATATATAGGAAATCAAAATCTATGTGAAGAAAATTACAAGAGATTAAAGGGATAATTGCACACCTCCTCGGTCATGCTTTCCAATGGTCCAAGAAAAAAAGAAAAGTACAGGCTTTGTTTTGTTTTGCCTTGGCTTTACTTTAGTTTATCTTTTCAATTTTTTAATTTAATTAGTTAATTTACTTATTTTTGTGGTTCTAGGGATTGAACCCAGGGACAATCTACCTCACCTCCAGCCCTATTTTTTATTCTTTATTTTGAAACAGGGTCTCACTAAGTAGCCGAGGCTGGCCCCAAACCTGTGATCCTCCTATCTCAGCCTCCCAAGTACTGGGGTTACAAGCTTGTACCACCACGCTCAGCTTTAGTTTATCTTTTCTTCAGGTGAGGTAAACATTTTTCCTGAAAATATTTAGACGAAATTAAAGTCATTGATATAACAGTATTTGGTTTTACAATGAACCATATATGGAAACTTCCATAACTCCTTCCTTACATTTCTTGTTATGTAACATGTTTCCTTTTTTGCTTTCATATCAAGGCCCGAGGCCTCGGGAATTCCATTTTGATAATAATCATTAGAACTTTAATCCTTGGGTCTCTGGAAAAATGAGGCATTGTCCTTCGAGGTACTCGTAAACTTTGGGGTATACCTGTGTCACATGCCCTGTTGGGTAGTGGGATATTCTGCTTGGGTGTCTTTGCTGCCTTTCTGACCTCTGCCTTGTGATTCGCTTTTTCTCATTCTTTACCTATCCTCTCGTAGAACCTTTTTTCTACTTAATCTCTATCCTCATGTTTTTCTATCATTGTTTCTCAGGTTCTCACTTTCTAAGCTGGGCTATCTTTTTTTTTTAATTTGTTCCTTTAGTCTGTTAAATTATAATGTTAAATTCTTTGTCATTTTGGATCATTCTCAGCTGTGACTTCTTATTTTTCATACCCTGTCAGCACCGTCAGCCCAGATTTTTAGTACAGTTCTAATGAACATGGAGGCCTTGTAATCACTTTAGCCTATCTTTTATACTTCTACCTTTGATTTGTATTGCCCCTCTATTCATGAGAAGAAGGTGAATGTCATGGCTGTCATTTAACAGAAAAATATTTGAGAGGTCTTTCATTCAATTTGGTGGAGGAGGTATACTTCAGTAATTAAAAAAAAAAGGGAAAAAGTAGAGAATCCAGATATGCAAATTAAATCTATCAATTAGGTCCTAGACATGCAGCCAGTATATTTGTTATTAACTTGAAAATCTAGGTATGTCAGTCTTGTATTTGGGAACCAAATTTGGGAACAGAAGTTTTGTCCCTTTGTTACCTTTTGGAGGAAATTATTTGACACTTATTTGTATTAACAAAGATTTATATATTAATGGATTTGTTGATGAAATAAGTCAATTACTATAACTCCGTTTATACATGAAGTAAAAATAATAAACATAGTCATATACTGACTCACTTTAAGGAATCCCTCTGTAATTGGGAGAAAAACAGGAATTGTAATAGAAAACGTGCAGTTAAAAAAAAAAAACAAAAACTGAGAATTCTTACTCTGTACCTGTCCTGTTAAGTTTACTGATACTAAACAAAAAAGCAGTAAAATTAAAACAGGAAGTCAGAAGTTAATAATGTGTTAATAATCTTCTCCAAAGGTGATATGCATTATTGGCTATATTCTGAATCTAGTATTTAAAAAAATCATTTTTTTCTCATTCTTTGTTTTAAATAGCCCTGAAAAACCTGTGAGTGTGACAATAAATTTTGAAGATGAACCATCAAAGAAATACATGGATGCTGAAACTTCGTTATAGAATTAAACCAAGAGGAATTATATATAGATATAGATATATATCTCTATATATAATGTGTGTGTGTGTGTCTTGTAACTCTGTGTAACAATATTGTATGTCATGCTATTTAGGCATGACCACTGAGTTTTTTGAAGTAGTATCTGAAGTTTGTTATGAGCACCATAGAGACCATATTGATGAAATGGTCTCTTGGAAGTGAGGTACATGGTTCTTACTATTCAAATATTTATTCTGTTGGGGAAAAAAACTTCTGTTCTACAATGGAAAGATGTGGAGAAATGCATTTAATCTGCTTTTCTTAAATGTCTTTGTTCACAGTGGCAATCCATACCAACCTTACATGGTCCATACTTAGTCCAGCCAGCTATAATTTTTACTTGAGTTTCTAAAAATGTTCACATATTATTTCCCTGTCCTTCGTGCGTTGTAGGAAGAACAGGAGTGTTTATGCTAGTTGTGTGGGGGAAGCACCCAGCCATGGCTCCTCTGTGTGTCATTTACGCCACTGTCTGGGCGTGGTTCACGAGGGATGGCCTCCTCTTTGGCCACAAAGGTGAATTTAGAACCGTGGAAACATCCTAGATAGGAATGATAGATTTTCACCTTTATATTTTCAGAATTATTTGAATTATTTATAATCTTAGAACTTTATATCTGGTTTTTTATTCTGACAGTCAAGTGAGATTACAGATGATTTTATAGTTTCACCCATACCTTTATGAACTTGAGAAGCTACAAAATGCTGGTTTGCAATAGTTAAATTGTACTCTCTTTAGATGTTATTTTATCAATATTTACACTTTTTTAGATTCCGAAAGTCTCACACCATTCTTTGCCTGCTTTCTTTCACCCAAAGTGGTTTTGTTTGCATCAGGTTCAAGTTCTTGATTATTTTTCCATTATAAATAGTATGATTAAATAATCAAGAGTTCGAATTCTCTCAAATGGTTTGTGATCAGTATTACCTTATTCTATTAAGAATTACCTTTTACTTTGTTATTATTCTTTCTCTTGTATAGATTTATTTAATAGGTTATTACCCTCAATTTCATAGTAAGGTCTTCTATTTATTTTAATTGATATGACGCATAAATATTGTATAGACTTTTGAGAAGATAACAAATATAGAGTAAATTGTTAATGTAAATACGTGGTGCTCACACTTCTGTTCATCACCTGAAAGCAGTTGACAGATTTTACATCTTTGATCAAAAGCACTGCCATATTTGTGTTAAAAAAGAAATTCAACTTCTTATGTTTATCTCAGATTGATGGCATTCTTCCTATTTTGTGTTAGTATTTGTTATTTAGATTTTTGAGCTGCCTTTTTAACTTACAGCCAGTTGTGTTAGTCATCTTTTATGTACTTTTAGCTCCACACATGTAAATAAATGTTCTTGTTAAGCCTGTAGGACTGGCTGAGTGCGGTTGGCAAGAGAACAATTTACGAAATTCAAATAAATACTGAGAAGCCATAAAAATATCGAAGATGGTAACATGAATCTTAGGATGAAAATTGTCGTGAAATTCCAGTGCTCCCTAAAAGGGCAAAAGTGTGAAGAATTGATCTTGCAGAAGATCGTGACAAATGCCAAAAGCTGATCTTTTAGCAGTTCTGAAGTGTTTTTAATCTATTCTTAACCACAAAATAACTATCGTATTTTCCCCATCTGAAATCATATCATCAGAGTCTAGGTAAACGGAATAGATTCAACCTCAGCCTCAGATGAGATGTTGGAAATGTAGCTGCTTTTCTTTAGAAACTACAGTTGGCATCATTTGGTACTGCCTAAAATAAGAGTTGTGGACTCTGCTGACCGTGGATGGTGTGAGCTTCTTTCCCAGTGGTTCCTTTTCATTCAGAGCAGCACAGTCATTTCCAAAGTCCCCAGAACTTGCTGCTTTTAAAAAAAATCCCCTGATGGACCTGAATAAGAGGATTTCCTCACATCATTTCCTTGTGTCTGGACCTCAAAGGGTTAACAACTGTACTTATTTTACAGAAAGTGATTTAAAACTTTAAACTGAAAACTACCTGGGATTATAGTATTTCTGTGATTTTATTTAATTATGTACAGTAATGATCCAGTGCCAGAAAAACCATGACTTGCAAGATTCTTTGCATTCAAAATGTTTAACGGTGTTTCTGATAATTGGTGGTGTATGGTTGCTTTTGACTACTTGACTTGCAAGACGGTCTGGTATGAAGACTCCATTGAAGAGCGAAGGTAACTCACGATGAAGCGCTCAGCTGCTCGTTCCAAGTGGTCATGGTGTTTCTTCCGCTGTTTTTGGAAATAACAATCATGGTAGCATTCATTGCAAGACAGTGAAAGATGAAAGTTAATATATATAGATTTTTAAATGTTGCCTTAAGTAGGTATATATGAGCAGTAGTGATTGCTGTGTACTGATTTACCTCAAGGTGCAAAATAATTAAACCTGTACATATTCCATTTACAAAATAAATTCCAATGAACAGCCCTGCTCTTTCTTAGATGCCTTGATTTTCAGAATAGAGCTCAGCGCTACTGAATACACAGGCCACAGGGCCATCTCAGGATGTTCTTTTCTCCACCGTATTTTTATTTATTTATAGATGTCTGTTTACAAAGACTATAATAAGTCCTGGTGTTGACCATTTGAAATTTACTTTCTTTTGATTGCTGTTTCAATCTAAAATAGCAGCTTCTGAGAGAACAATGAACTAATTTCCTTATGACAAAAGGATGATTCTATATATTTTTTAATAATACTAGATATGCTGAAGTGAAGCACAGTTCTTTCTAAAGTGTATTGTGTGAGTTTGTGTGTGTATGTGTACGAAGCTATCAATCTTAAATCCCTTAAGTTTAAACTGTGGCGTACCAGTGTTCCTATTTGCCAAGTCTTCTGGAAAATGTGGAGGATAAAGTTTTTATGTGCTAATGCATGTATTTGTAAAGGAGATTTGTTTACCAAGCAAAATTACTAGCTTCTGTTTTCTCCATCCCAAAACATTTCTGTTTCTTCCACATACTCCGAGTTTCCTGTGTGAGTATAATAGCTTTCTAATTCTTTCCTTTCTCAAAGGCAGGTTCAAAATTCTGAGAAAAGAAAAATGGTCTCTGAAACATAAAACACCAGAGATTGCAGTTCATCAGATTGTGTCATGTACACCAGTTCTGTAAATGTGCTCAACAGTTTAACACATGACCCTTATTTTTTAAATGCTCAGATTTTGGATATGTAAGCCATGGATATAACATTGTAATTCAAAAGTGTGTATATTAAATAACTTAATATTTTAAATTTATTTATGTAGATCACATCATTGTTATCGTATGCAGTGCAAATATGTGAAATGCCCTTTCTTTTATTCCAACAATTATTTATTTTTAGAAAGTCCATTTAAAGACTTTAAGGACATTCAAGCATAAAAAATGATGTTCAAATTGCAAAATTTGGCAGTTCCAATGTAAATTCTCTTCTAACATTTCAGGAAGTAAAATAAGCATCAATTACAGGAAAACATAGCTGGAAATGGAACCATCGCGAGATTATTTTTAAGAGGAAGTTTTTTAGCTTGTACCGAGTGCTCATGAAGCCCCAGTTTTGTTGTGTTGGATTTTAAAAATCACATTTTTTTTGCACATTGATTGGTTTTTGTGCTGTGGCTTTTCTTTTGTTGCTTTTATTATTCAAGGTTTTTGTTTTTGTTTTGCAGGGGGAGGGTGTCTTCCAATGTTTACTATGTTTAAATAAACAAAAATTTAGTTTTATTGTTCATTTATGTAATATTTGATACCTTGGTGTAATTTCACAGTACAGTTACAATTTTTATGACTTTTATAATTACAGTGATATTTTCTTTTGTAATAAAATCCAAAGTAAATTAAACATTAAATTGTAGAACTGATATTTTTCATTTATATGAAGTATAAGTCTCTACCCAAGTCTATAATGTGAATGATCCTGCCTTTCAAATTTGTTTCATAATTGTTAGAAGAAAATTATTTTTTGTAGATGTTATTGAAGTTGAAAGAGCAATAAAAGTCTACTTAATCAGTTGTTGGCTCTTGTCTTGCTGTGGACTTTGTCAGAAGAGTCTCATGAGGGTCTCTCTCAGCTTGAGCACATCTATGGGAAGGGTGGAATGGAAGTGACACACTTCTACTTCTGATGTCCGCAGAAGAGGGACAAAAAAGGAACAGAAAATAAGCTTAAACAAAATGGGTTTCATAATGGCATTTCAATAATCAGATACTGAAAACAAAGCCCTTTGGGAAAGGCTAGTCCGTTCCCCCATCGGCATTTCAAGACAGGAATTTTGCTGCATGGTGTGCTCACAATTTCCTTGGTAAAACTTCACAGTTTTTAGAGGCTTGTTTTTCTTTTTTCTTGTTAATGGCTAGTTTTAGTCTGAGGTTTTGTTTTGTTTTTTTCCTTAGTAGCAAGTGGCAGGTCGGGTTTGCATGCCAGATGGCACACTGCCCCAGTGTTTTCTGCTGGAGAAGCTTCTGATCACCCGGCCGGCGCTGAGTGTGATCACCTGTGTGTGGGGGGGGGAGGGGGCGCGCTCATGGCTTTGTAAACTTCATGGGGAAGCATTGTGTTTATGTTAGGAAGAGCATTTTTTTTTTTTGTCAGTTTATAATTCTCATCAGTTGAACAAAACAGGATTGGGGAGAGGAAGAGGAAAGGAAAATGGTTTCAGTCCTCTCCCTCTGATCTGTATCTTCTTCAAGCCTAGCTAATCTCGTGAGCATCATTTCTTTCTTTGATTGACCTTTGGATTCCTATGCTCCCAGCTTTTAATGATGACGTTTCTGTTTAGGAAACCTTTCTTTCTGTTTCTTTGTTCTTCCAAAGCCCTTGTCCTTTTTTTTTAAGGTTATAGATGGATCTTTATTTAAAAGTCTGATCTGTCGATTTAGTGTTTTCCACTAACCTGGGGAGCAGAAACCTTCACAGGCGTCACCATCTCTTTGTTGTTGGATGCTGCCTTTATGGGTGTGTAGCAGCAGCCATTGCTGTCTTTTGAGTTGCTTGCTTAGCCTTTTTTGCTTCCTTGGCAGCTCTTGATCGCCTGCTCTCATTGAGTCAAAAGCTCCATGTAAGTTGTGTGTGTTTGTCTGGATGTATTGAGCCTTCTGCTTCCAAGATCATTCTCACCCCTTAAAGTGTGTGAGTGTGTGTGTGTGTGTGTGTGTGTGTGTGTGTGTGTGTGAGAGAGAGAGAGAGACAGAGAGAGACAGAGACAGAGACAGAGTGAATACTCTTTTCTTGCCCTACACCATTGGTCTACAGGACTTGGAAGTTTAGGGATGCGATTTTGTCTTGTTTGAGTTGATCTTAAATATCCTGGCAGTGAGATGATAATGCACCAATAAAAGCACATTTAAAAATATTCTGGCATATATTTAAGTTACTTTTGTTCTTTGTACTGTTGTTAGGACATTAAACTGTTTTACTGGTGAGGTATGTAAGTTATATTATCAACACATCTATTTCAGAATAGTAAAATATTAGAAAACAAAAAGGTCTCCCAAGTTGGACTGCATGTGCTATGCGTGTGGCACAAGCGTGGCGTCTTTGAGATCTTCTGTCTTTATCCTGTACAGAGCACAGTTTGGACCCTTCGTGCTGGGAGATGATAGCACACCTCTCTTCTAGAGCTGGTGTCTCTCACACCTTTTATGTCTTCTGTTCAACTTTTCAGCTATATTCAGGGAAGTCCGAGAACCTGTGATCCTCCTTTCTCATCCTTCCAAGTACCAGGGTTATAGGCATGTGCCACCACACTGGGCTACTTTTTATTTACTTTGAGACAAGGTCTTGCTAAGTTGCTGAGGCTGTCATTGAACCTATGATTTTCCTGCCTCAGCCTCCCAAGTATTTGGATTACAGGTGTATGCCACCACTCCTGGCTAGGAATATTAATTTTTAAAAAATAGTTGTGTGTGATACTGAGGATTGCACCCAGGCAGCTCTCCCACTGAACTGCCCTACCCCCCATCCCATATTAATTTTGTTTGTTCTTTAATTTTGAGACAAGACTTGCTAAATTGTTGAGGCTGGCCTTGAATCTGCAATCTCTGCCTCCCGAGTACTGGGATTACAGGCCTGCACTACAGTTCTTGGCTTAAGGAAACTACTTTTAACTCATTTACACAAACCTACATACTGTTACACCATCGTGCCTATTTATTCAAATCAGAGAAACATTAGGGAAAGCTGCACTCTTCACTTTAAATCAAATTTTGGGAGATTGTATCAAGTGATGATGCACTAATGCTCGTTTAGAGTGGCACTGAGATGTGATTGACTGAAGAAACTGACGGGGGCATGTTTGTGAAGACGGGGCTCTAGAGTCAGACAGGTCCTATCCTATAGCCTCCATCACTTGCTCGGCCGTGTCGGGCAATGTAGGAAATGGGTGCAACTCTCAAGCTGAAAAACAGTAACTATCAGAGGACGTGAAGTCATATGAGGAATTTGGAATAGGACCGGCACAAAACCAAGTACAGAACATTTGATAATCTTAAAGCTCTTGGATGTCTAGTCCCTTTCCATGATTTGACCCACCTAAAGTGGTTCAATGTGTGTGTGTGGGGGGGGGGGCTCCTGGGGATTGAACCCAGGAGCATTCTACCTTCAAGCTACACCCCAGCCTTATTTTTTATTTTGAAACAAGGTCTCACTAAGGTGTGCACCACCACGCCCAGCTAGTTCTATTTTTTAAGAGAAGCAGCAGGCTTTCACGAAAAGTGAAGTGACTTGCCCGAGCCCACCCCACAAAACAGACCAGTGATAGTTGTACCACACAGGTCTCTTGAATCCCAGATGGCTCATTTTCAAAGCACCATGTTCTCATTCCCGGAGACATGCAGCTGAAAATGTTTCTGTTAAAGACACAGCATGTTGCACTGATACTTTTTCAAATTAAATAGGACTGGGGGTCTACCTCAGAGGCAAAGTGCCCCCTGAGTTCAATCCCTAGCACAACAAAAATAAAAAAAATAATAAAGCTGGGTATGGTGAACGACGCTTTAATCCCAGTACTTCGGAAATCAAAACAGGAGGATTGCAGGTTTAGCCTCAGCAAATAATGAGACTCTCAATCTAACAAGACCCTGTCTCAAAATAAAAATAAAATAGGGATGGAGATGTAGCTCCTGGGTTGAATCCCCAGTAAAACATACACATGCGCACAGTCTTGAAGAGAGCTGCTCTTTAGTCCTTGGCAATTCTTTTTTTTTTTTTTTTTTGTGGTACTGGTGATAGAACTTACGGGCATTCTACCTCCGAGCTACATCTCCAGCCCTAATTTTTTTTCTTTGTTTTGAAACGGGCTCACTAAGTTGCAGAGGGCCTTACTAAATAGCTGAGGCTGGTCTCGAACCCGGATCCTCCTGTCTCAGCCTCCCAAGTACTGGGAATACAAGCGTGCGCCACCACGCTCTGCTCTCGGCAATTGTTTATACACCCCAAGATTGCTCTTTTCCACCTATTTTATCCCACACATCAAAGATTGGGCACCCAAAGTCCAGGAAAGCCTAAAGCGTGCGGGAGACTTGCTCACAGGTGACTGGAAGTCTCGCTGAAGGCTTGCAGTACAAGCACCACCTTGCCGCCGCTGCCGCTCCTGCCTGCAGCTTTTGGGCTGGACCCAGCGCGTTCTCCGGCTGCCATGGCAACCCGGCCGGCGTCACCCGTCGCCATGGCGCTCTGCACTGTGTAGCACAGTGGCCTCTGATTGGCTGAGACGCCCCGGCGAGGTGAAGGAAGAAGCGACCGCATTGGCTCAGCCAGCGCCGGTTGGTGCCTCTGAAGGAGGATTTGATGGAAAAACCAACGGTGCAGCCGGCAGCCGTGCCCCAGAGGTTGAAGGGACCCGGGGTGATCTAGGGGGAGGGCGGTACCCCAGCCCGGGGCAGCGGGCGGCAGCAGCAGCGAAGATGGCAAGGAGGATTTGGAGTCTGGCCTGAAGGAGGGACTGTCCCTCCCGCGCGGTGAGTGGCCGGAGCCTGCGGTTTGCAGCAGGGTCCCGGGGGAGGCACCCTCAGGTCCCGGGGCGCGGCGGGGGCGGCTAGGGAGCCCGGCTTCCCGATGCAGATGGGTTTGTGCGGTCAACAATGTTAGATGGATGGTAACTCCGCTTAACTGGCACCTGAGCGTGTCTCTTCCAGTCTCCCCGCAGCCTCTAGAGGCTCATTCCTCATCTCCTTTAGGAGCGGCGCTTTCCTGCCTCCCCTTCGCGCGCTGCGGCTCTGCCTTGGGCCCCGGGTTTTTCCAGCTCTACCTGGGTGAGCACCTCTTTCCAGCCCTTCAGTCAACCATCTCCCTGCTCATGGCTAGGAAGCCTCCATCTCCAGCCTAGACTGCTCCCCTGCACCCCTAGACCCCAAGATCCAACTGCCAGCTAACTCCGTGCATCTGCAACCCCACACCCGCCAGCCTGCTCCTGCCCTGCATTCCCTATGTTGGGTACCACCATCCATCTGCCCAGTTACCGAAAACCACATCCTCAGCACTTCATCTCTTCCTCCACATTTGCATTCATCATCAAGGCTGTAACAGGTGTGGTTGAATGGATTCCCGCACCGCCCTCTCCATTCTTACTATGGTACACCTTCCACTAATCTTAAATTTAAGTTTAACAGCTACCTGGCCTCCCTGATTTTAGTCTGACCCTATCTAATCCATCTATCTCATCTTTGTTAGACTGGTATTTTCTTTTTTAAAGCACGTAAGACTTTTTGCCTTCCCTCCTTGAAGTTGTGCAAATATTACCCATTGCCCCCACCCCCGCCAGTCCTTAGAGCTTCCTTCAGGAGTTCCAGAACGTGCCACATCCTCCCCATGTGAGTGGACCCGGGTTTCGGACACTCCCTACTCCTGCTCTCATGCCCCAGTCGACTCTGCCTGTCGCCTGATTAATCTGCTTTCTCCAGTTTAGACCTTCTCCGTGAAGGCGGAGGCTGTGTGTCTAACTTGCCATTGTCATATTACCAGCATCTATCCCGGTCCCAGCCATGTGGCAGGGGCTCAACACATACTTGTTAAATGAATAAATAAATCTCTACAATGACATCCTTATTGGTCCCAGAAAAAAAAATCAGAAATAACTTTTGACCAATGAACGTTTTGCTTAACAAAAGATGAATGTTCAATTTACAGATTTTGCTTTTTGGGGGGGGGGTGCTGGACATTGAACCCAGGAGCATTCTACCTCCGAGCTATACCCTAGCCCTTTCAATTTTGAAATAGAGTCTCGCTGAATTGCTGAGGCTGGCCTCTAATCTGCGATCCTCCTATTTCAGCTTCCCAAGTACTGGGATTGTAGGTGTTCACCACCATGCCTGACTCAAGTTTTACTTTAATTTCAAGACAACTTATAGTTGGAAACTGTATATTCACAGTCTATGCTTGTCATAATAATTGTGATGGTGGCTTTTATTATAAGGCTGTAATTATGATTATTAAAGAGAGTGACCATGCAATATGGTTTTAAAGAGCTGAGTTTTAGAGTCACAGATACATTGGTTTGAGTCCTAGCTACAGAATTTTAGCTCTGTGATCCATACCAAATTACTTAGTCTTTAATCAGTGTTTGTGTGTGTGTGTGTGTATGGATTGAACTCAGGGGTGTTCTACCTCTGAGCTATGCCCCCCTTCCCATTTCACTTTTTATTTTGAAACAGGCTCTTGCTAAGTTACTGCATGCTGGCCTCAAACTTGAGATCCTCCTTCTCAGCCTCCCAAGTACTGGGATTACAGGCATGCATCATCATGTCAGGTAGGCCTTTTCATCTGTGCAGTGAGCTGATAATAGCTCCTACCTCATAGGATTGTTCTATATCTTATTTTTATTTTTTGTGGTACTGGGGATGGAACCCAGGGGCCTTCTACCTCCAAGCTACACCCCCCAGCCTGATTTTATTCTTTTATTTTGAAACAGGGTCTCACTAAGTTGCAGAAGACCTCACTAAACTGCTGAGGCTGGCTGCAAACCTGCGATCCTCCTGACCTAGCTCCCAAGTACTAGGATTACAAGCGTACACCACCACGCCCAGCTCATAGGATTGTTTTAAAGATTAAATGTCACTGGCATGGCGGCACATGCCTGTAATCCCAGTATTTGGGAGGCTGAGACAGGAGGATGGTAGGTTGGAGGACAGCCTCAGCAACACAGCAAGACTCTCAGCAACCTAGAAAGACCCTATTTCAATGAATGAATGAATGGGCTGAGAATATAGCTCAGCGGTAGAGTGTCCCTGGGTTCAATCCTCAATACCACAAAAATTAAAAAAAGATTAAGCATGTGTAATCTATACCAGGCACATGTGCCTTACATAAAGTCAATTTTCACCATGTTTAAAACTAAACACTCACTGAAGGTCAGCATTGTGAGATTTCCATGGTCAGTTCACAAAAGGTAAAAATAAGTCTTTTGATTGTGTCAAAAGCAACTTCTAGGACACTATCTTGTCCTTACACTACTGATGACAAAGCTTTGGGTATGGCGACAGCTCTGGGACACGTAAGAGACTCCTCCATGGAAGGGATTCCTCCGTCTGATGAGTATTTGTTGCCCGGCTGGTGGGGCCTGGGCTTCATGCCAGGTGAGGGTGGGTCAAGAAAGTGGACCAGTGAAGTATTTAGGGGGTGACAGAAGGGCCTGGAATGTCGCTCTGCCGGCCAGAGCCACCCAGGCGTTGAGGCTGAAGTCCCAGTGAACCGAGTTGAGCCCTTGGCGAGGCAGAGTCGAGGTACTAGTTCATCCAGACAGTGCTGGGCGTCAGCAGTGAACCAAACAAAGGCTTCCTTCTCTTGTAACCCTTCTCAGGGACAGTGGAGTCAAGTCCATAGGAGCCAGGCTCTCCAGACACATTGCCTGGGTTCAAATCTCCGCTCCGTCGCTGCTACATATGGGACTTCATCTTTGCACCTCTGTTTCCTTGCTTGTAAATTGGACTGGTTGTGAACATGCCAGTAAACAGTACAGACACGTATCTCAGAATAACTGTGAATACATAGGAAGTATCATCTAAGTGTTAACTATTTGTATTAAGTTCTACTTGGAGCCAGAAGGGGTGGTGCATGCCTCCTAGTATCTGGGAGGCTGAGACAGGAAGATCACAGGTTCAAGGTCAGCCTCAGCAACTTAGTGAGAGCCTCTAAAACAAAATGGAGCTGGGGGTGTAGTGCAGAGGTAGAATGCCCCTTGGTTCAATCCTTAGTATCACATACACACACAAAGTTGTGAAAGATAAGTCAACGGTAAAAAATAAAACAGGATGACGGACTAGAAAGTGTTAGCTTGAGGATGGGGTGTGTAACTTGGACTTGAAAGTGAGTTACGTATATTTTTGAAAGATTTGATTTTCCAGAGGAAAGTGAGCTTTAAACGTACTCGTGTATGTGTCTGGCATGTGTCAAGGTTAAAAAAAAAAAAAAAAAAAGCGAGCATGGTGAGTGGCACACACCTGTAATCCCAGTATTTGGGAGGCTGAGGCAGGAGGATCACAGGTTCAAGGATAGCCTTCACAATTTAGGGAGACTCTCCGCATCCTAGTGAGACCTTGTTTCAAAACAAAAAATACAAAGGGCTAAGGGTGTAGTTCGGAGGTAGAATGCCCCTGGATTCAATCCCTAGTACCAAACAAACAAACAGACAGACAGACAGACAGACAAACAAAACAATAACAGCAACAAAAACCCAAACATGAAAATGAGCAATATTTTACATGATTTCTCATTTAGTAAAATAATCACTTGTATTTTTATGTTTCCCCCTCAGCTCAGAAGCAGCCATGGTGAGGGCCATGCACTCAAGAGCTTATTAAATCTTACATGGGCAATGTTTGTCATTGACATGGGTTCCAGGTTCCAAGCAGTCAACAGAGTCAAAGGGATGAGATGACCATTGACTGGCGCATATCGAGAAAAAGACTAAAACAACAGCAGTAGCAGCAGCAGCAACAAACCCTGCTGTAAAAATGATTTACAAAACTAGAGGCCGAGCAGATAAAGTATAGTGGCTGTAACACTGACCCCAAGCCATTAGGAAAAAGTATCACAGTATCGAGTGCATTTTGCCACAGATAGGAAATTAACTAATTTGAAAGGCGTATATATAAAGCAGTATTTGTTTATTAAGGAGGTAAATGTTTATCTAGAATCTTCACTTGGAAAAATAGAGTGCTGGATAAATACCACCAATAGATGGTAACCTAATAAGACTCTGTTTAAAAACAAAAACTAAAAAGGGTTGGGGATTTAGTTCAGAGGTAGAATGCCCCAGGGTTCAATTCCCACTTCTACAAAAAGATAAAACAAGATAAATAAAAACAATTCTCATCTATTGGTGGTATTTATCCAGCACTCTATTTTTCCAGTTGAAGATTCTAGATAAACATTTACCTCCTTAATAAACAAATACTGTTTTATACATAAGCTGGGCGTGGTTGCGTACACCTGTAATCCCAGTACTTGGGAGACTGAGACAGGAGGCTCACAGGTTCAAGGCCAGCCTCCACAGCTTAAATGAGAGTTATTGCAGTAGGTTCTTGTGAACAATCAGAGCAGAGAGAACAATAAAAAGAGCTTAAAACTAAATGCTATTATAGACAAAATTTAGTTCTTTTTTATGTCTTAGAAAGTGCCACTGATTCTTGCTGTGCTACACGGACGCTGATTGGTTGACTCGGTGCTCTCTTTGCTTGTACAAGTGCTAGGGTTTGGGTTGTGCTCAGTTTATGACATTACAATGATGCCTAACTCTGTTTTTGGAAGACAGTTTTGACGTCTCATTTAGTGCTGTATCCCCGGTGCCTGCCATCCCTAGAAGGAAGTCAATGACTATTTCTTGGAAGAATGAATGAAACTCATTGTTCTCTTTCCTACAAAAATGGGGGATAGGATGTAATCTTATTATTTCAGGGGTCAATAAGAAAAGTGAAGTTCAGTGTGGTACTTTATTTTCATCGACTGGTTCATATAAATTCTTCCCTGACATCATCTAGACCTTTTTCTCCTCTTTTCAATATCCATTTATGTGTGTGTGTGTGTGTGGTATTGAGGATTGAACCCAGGGGCATTATTCTACCTCCGAGCTACACCCCCAACCCTATTTTTTATTCTTTATTTTGAAACAGAGTCTCACTAAGTTGCAGAGGGCCTCGCTAAGTAGCCGAGGCTGGCCATGAACTTGGTGATCCTCCTGTCTCAGCCTCCCAAGTCCTGGGATTACAGGCGTGGACCACCATGCCCGGCCAATATCACTTCTTCAATGTGGGTCTCAGGTTCATTTGTTCTAACATAAGCACATGATAAGCTATGTCATGAGTGGACTTGGATGATCAGCCGCACAAGGCACAAATACAGGGTACTGCGAATGTCGTTATTTAATGGCAGCTGGGAGGATTTGTGGAATTTACTTGCACATTAATTTCCTTTATAAGAAAAGATGTAAAGGGCTAGTGTGTGTGTGTGTGTGTGTGTGTGTGTGTGTGTGTGTGTGTGTGTGTGAGGGGGGGGGACAGGTATTAGGGATTGAACCCAGGGATGTTCTACCTCCAAGCCACACCCCAAGCCCTATTTTATTTTTGAAATAGTGTCTCACTAAGTTGTAGAGGGCATCACTAAGTTACTGAGGCTGTCCTTCAACCTTCGATCCTCCTCCTGTCTCAGCCTCCCAAGAACCGGGTTTACAGGCATGCACCGCCACGCCAGGCTCAAAAGATATGAGTTTGAGTGGAAATAAGTCCTGGGAATAAGGAGACGGCAGCGGTGCTATCTATTGCCACCAAGTCCCATGGGGTTTAGAGCAGCATTCTTAGACCAGCTCGGGTGAGCATTAGCCAAGCAGTGTCTGTCGTCCCGGTCACTACACGTCTAGGGGGGTGAGTGGGCGCGGGTCAGGTTACTACTTGATAATTGTTCGGTCCTCTTTATCACCAAGGGACTGTTTAAATATAAAACAGAAATTGCTTAAAGTATAAGCTAAAGTATAAGCTGTGCGCACCAGGAAGGCGTCAGGCCTAATGACTCAGGAGCAAGGCCGTGGCAGTGCTTACCCTCAGTGGCCACAGATTCCGGACTTTGGGAGGTTCTGCGCCAACTGCATCTTTGTCTCCCAACCCCATGATGATATTAAAATACACCACCTACAGAGTTCACACAGGTGATCCAGGTAAATGGAGGCGTGTTTGTATGCACCCCAGGGTCCGGGAGGGGGAGTTATGCAAACATCAATTGTTATTAAATCATTCCTTGCCCTTGGCTGAGAGCCAGTGTCAATAAGTTCTTTCTTTCCCATTGCCCTAGAGTTTTCTTTTAAGCTGGGCATGATGGCGCACATCTGTAATCCTAGTTACAGAGTAGGGAGGCTGAGACAGGAAGATCACAGGTTGGAGGCCAGACACAGCAATTTAGCAAGACCCTGTTTCAAAATAGAAGGGGCTGCAAGTGTAGTCCTTTTTATTTTGAAACAGGGTAAATGCCCCTGGGCTTAATCCCTAGTACCCAAAACAGCTGGACGTGGTGGCCCACGCTTGTAATCCTGGTACTTGGGAGGCTGAGACAGGAGGATCGCAGGTTCAAAGCCAGCTACAGCTACTTAGTGAGATGCTCTGCAACTTAGTGAAACCATACTTCAAAATAAGGAGTAAGCTGGGCGTGGTGGCGCACGCTTGTAATCCCAGCAGTATCGTTCACGGACAGCCTCAGCTACTTAGTGAGGCCCTCTGCAACTTAATGAGACTCAGTTTCAAAATAAAGAATAAAAAATAGGGCTGGTGGTGTAGCTCAGAGGTAGAATGCCCCTGAGTTCAATCCCCAGTACCGCAAAAAAATAAATAAATAAATAAATAAATAAATAAATATAAAATAAAATAAAATAAAAAATAAGGAGTAAAAAATAGGGCTGGTGGTGTAGCTCTAAGGTAGAATGCCCCGGGTTCAATCTCCGGTTCTGGAAAAAAAAAAAAAGGGGAGGCGATTTAGATCCTGAAGGTGAACTGGGTTCTGTTCTTCTCCTAAAGTGCTGTGTGGCCCTGGACCCACATTTTACCTCTCCGAGCCTTAGTTTCCATATCTGATGAATTAAGGAAGCGGAATCATGTTCTGCAGCTGATGACCTGCAGATCTGTTCCGTTAGCCTGTGCAAGTGTTCCAGTGTTTTGTCTTGTTTCCCTGTCTTCTTAGTGTAAGGTTGACCTTCTTTCGGGAGGGCGTGTCTTTCTTCTCCGGTCTCATCAAAGCGTCCCCAGTCCCTGTCACCTGCACCGCACCTGTCTTCATTCTTTTACATTCTCTTCCAGGGCCAGAAGGTGCTGAGCCCTGACACTGCACGCTTTCCAACTCCACACATTTCCCACTGGAAAAGTAAGAGTGACAAGAGTGACAGCCAGGCGTGGTGGCACACGCTTGCAACCCCAGTACTTGGGAGGCTGAGACAGGAGGATCTGGGTTTGCGGCCAGCCTCAGCTACTTGGTGAGGCCCTCTGCAACTTAGTGAGACCTTGTCTCAAAATAAAGAATAAAAAATAGGGCTGAGGGTGTAGCTCCGAGGTAGAATGCCCTGGGTTGAATCCCCAGTACCATACAAAAAAGTAATAAGAGTAACGTTAATAATAATAAGAGTAACGTTAGTATAACATAGTTCGGCATAACGTGATATAATTTAAAGTACAGTTTAAGCTGTTTGTGTCATAGGACTATTTGTGTTTAAGCAGAGCATGGTGGCACATGCTTGTAATCTCAGTACTTGGGAGACTGAGACAGGAGGATCTGGGTTTGCAGCCAGCCTCAGCTACTTAGTGATGCCCTCTGCAACTTAGTGAGACCCTGTTTCAAAATAAAGAATAAAAAAATAGGACTGGGGGTGTAGCTCGGAGGTAGAATGCCCCTGGGTTCAATCCCCAGTTCTGCAAAAACAAAAACAAAAACAAAAACAAAAAACAAAAGTACAGTTTAGACTAGAGAACTGTACTTTCTTTTTCAACTTTAGTATATATGGCAGTCATGTTTCTTACCTTTTTCTTACTTGACTTGGACATGTGTGTGTCTTTTATTTTGCAGCAATTTGACTGTTTAACTCAACATTTTCTGTTTCTAAACACAAATAGTTCTTTTTTTGGGGGGGGGTGTACTGGGGATTGAACCCAGGGACATTCTACTTCCAAGCTACACCCCCGGCCCTATTTTATTCTTTATTTTGAAACAGGTCTCACTGAGTTGCAGAGGGCCTCACTAATTAGCTGGAACTGGCCGCAAACCTACGATCCTCCTGTCTCAGCCTCCCAAGAACTGGGCTTACAAGTGTGTGCCACCATGCTCTGCTTAAACACAAATAGTCCTATGACACAAACAATTTGGAAAGACCAAACACCATATATCTATTAGATTAAATGCAATTTTTTTTTGTAAAAAGAAATCTTTATTCTCAAAGCACATTAATTAAATAAACTGCCTAAGTGATCCATGCAATTTAACCATTTCTTTGAAGGCATTTTAGACTTACAAAAAAAAACCCTGCAAAGATAGAGAGTTCTGTATAACCCTTGACTCAGCTTCCTGTTAACTCCTGTTAACATTGGGCATCACCATGGTACAATCATCAACATTAAGAAGTTAACAATTAGCTGGGCACGGTGGTCCATGCCTGTAATCCCAGTACTTGGGAGGCTGAGACAGGAGATTTGCAGGTTTCAGGCCAGCCTCAGCAACTTAGCAAGGCCCTCAGCAACTTAGCAAGAACCTGTTTCAAAAGTAAAAAAATAATGAGACGGGAGGTATAGCTCAGAGGTAGAATACCCCTGTGTTCAATCCCCAGTACCACAAAACAAAAACAAAAGAAGTTAACAACCGATGCATTTCTAACATAATTTGTTTTATTTCTGCCCACTCTATGTGACTTCTATCTTATTTCAACTAGTTTTTTTTTTCCCAAAGGATTGCTATTGAAGGAATTTTAGTAAAAAAAAGTCATCCATTAGGAACCAGAAAAATGTTTTTTTTTTTAAAATTTTGCGTTACCAGTTAGTTATAGGGATGACAAGTCTCTAAATTCTTTTACTCTGTCTACTTGAACACAAAAAGAGCCCTAACTTGTCTACTTATATGAAAGGTTAACTACAATTCATCAAAAGAAGTAGAGACTCCTTGAGGAGGACGTTCCTTTTGTGGTGCTGGGGATGGAATCCAGGACCTTGCGCACGCTGGACAAGTGCTCTCCCACGGAGCTACACCCCCACAAGGAAGTTCCAGCTGCCTTTTGTGGTAGGGTTCACAGCAGTTTATTTTAGTACTTTTTTGTGTGTGTGTGGTACTGGGGATAGAACCCAGGGACCTTCTACGTGTGGGCTACACCCCCAGACCTATTTTTTTTTTAATTCTTAATTTTTTTCTTAATTGGTGCATTGTAATCAGACATCTTTGTTAGGTACAAGCTGGTAAAGGCATACATGCACACATTTCTCATTCCTCAGACCTGTTTTTTTTATCTTTTATTTGGAAACAGGGTCTCACTAAGTTTCTAAGAACCTCACCAAGTTGCTGAGGCTGGCTTTGAACCTACAATCCTCCTGTTTCAGCCTCCCAAGTACTGGGATTACAAGCATGCGCCACCATGTAAGGCTTAGTACTTCTTAAAAATAAGAAACTTTTTTTTTTGTAGTATTGGGGATTGAACCCAGGGACATTCTACCTCTGAGCTGTACCCTCAGTCCTATTTTTTATTCTTTATTTTGAAACAGGGTCTCACTAAGTTGCAGAGGGCCTCACTAAGTAGCTGCGGCTGGATGCAAACCTGTGATCCTCTTGTCTCAGCCTCCCAAGTACTGGGATTACAAGTGTACGCCAATATACCCAGCAAAACTCCAAATTTTTTTTTTTTTTGTGTGTGTGTGTGGTACTGGGGATTGAACCCAGGTCCAATCTACTGCTGAACTATACCCCCAAGTCCTATTTTTTATTTTATTTATTTATGTTTGCAGTACTGGGGATTGAACTCAGAGGCATTGTACCTCCAAGCTACACCCCTAGCCCTATTTTTTTATTCTTTATTTTGAAACAGGGTCTAAGTTGCGGAGTGCCTCACTAGGTAGCTGAGGCTGGCCGCGAACCCGGATCCTCTGTTCTCAGCCTCCTAAATGCTGGGATTACAAGTATGTACCACCACACCCGGCCTATTTTTTATTTTTAATTTTGAAACAGGGTCTCATTAAGTTGAGAAGGTCTCACTAAAAAGCTGAGGCCGGCCATGAACCTCCAATTCTCCTGTGTTTGCCTCTCAAGTACTGGGATTACAAGTGTGTGCCACCATGTCTGTCAGTAATATATATATTTTTTTAAGCCCACATGTAACCTCAGTATTTGGGAGGCTGAGACCAGAGGATCCAGGTTCACGGCCAGCCTCAGCTACTTAGTGAGACCCTCCGCGATTTCCAACTTTGTGAGACTCTGTCTCAAAATAAAGACTAAAAAATAGGGCTGGGTGTGTAGCTTGGAGGTAGAATGCCCCTGAGTTCAATCGCCAGTACTGCACCAATAAATAAATAAATAAATAAATAAATAGCCAAAATGGTGATTAACTTAAGTCAGGCTGAACTTTTACAGTTTTTTTTTTTACAAGTGCTATTTTTTAACCATCAGTAAATGTAAATAAAATAGAATATTTACAAAGATGCAACCCAAGTATTGGTAGAAAAAAAGTAAAGGTATTTGAAGTTATTTTCATTAATGTTTCAAATGACTTTTGTGCTACATTTACTGGAGATGAGGCTATTCAAGAATCTTTTAAGCAGCTAAGGTGACCATGGAATAAAAAAAAAGATTTCTGGGTGAGGCACCTGAAAACCATATCACAAATACTCTCTGTGTTATGCAGTTAGCGGGCTTGTGTTGCACAATTTAGATTAATTACAGTCAATTAGGTGACATTACCACGGCATGGATTTCTTTCTCTGTACATGTGTTTACCCTGAAATTAACAAGAGGTCACAAGCAAATGAGGTGTGTCTCTCCAGGGACTTCTTTAGCATTAACCTAAATTGTAAATGACAATAGGAGACAGGGGAGTTTCTTTTTAGAAATGGATTTAAAAATTGGAGGATGAGTCAACACAGTGATTCTGCATGTAAAAGTCAAACTTCCTGGCTCACTTTTTTTCTTTTCTTTTCTATTTTTTATTTCTCCCCCGGGTCTTTCTGGAAGTGCAGAGACATCTTCCTCTCCCATCTGAGGTAGTATTCAGTTCCCAGGCTGAAGTAGACAAAGCAGAGATACTGAAAGTTTCTGTTTGAAAAATAACCTACATTTGGTTGCTATATACAATTTTTCTTAACTGTGCCTTGTTCCCTTATGTAAACAAAACAAAACAAAACAAAAGCCCAACAACTATATTTCAACTTTTCAATCTTTCTGCATTGTCATTTCCTTGGCCTTGTCTCATTCATAAAGTAAGTGTTAAGGAATCATTGGTTTTCTTCTTCCTTCCTTCCTTATTTTATTTATTTATTTTTTTCGGTACTGGGGATTGAACCCAGAGGTATTCTACCTTTGAGCTACACCCCCAGCCCGATTTTATTTCTTATTTGAAAACAGGGTCTCACTAGGTTAATGAGAGGCTCACTACTTGCTGAGGCTGTCCTTGAACCTGCGACCCTCCTGTCTCAGCCTTCTATTTTTATTTTTAACAGTGGAACCCTTCGCCCCCCCCCCCCCAATGAAACCGTACACAGGTGCCCAGAGATGTGAGGGTTGCCATTTACGTGGGGAGTCCACGCACAGGTTTCCCCTCCCAGGCTCACGCCCGCCCCCTGCTGGCTGTCAGGAAATTGACAGTAGCTGGGTTAGTCCCTCCAGGTTCTATACGTAGGGCGCCATAGGAGAACCTCTAGGGTTACTGTGAAGGCAATCTGCTTATTAGAGTAGATAGACTGCATTCACCTAGATCGGTGCCGTTCGGGGGGTCTTCAGCATTTCTGGTTCGCGAAGGGGTAAGTACAGAAATTGTACAGCAATTTGACATTGCTGTGACAGCCAAATACTTGGTCAATGGATTTGTCTTACTGGATAGGATTTGGAGCAAAACTATCAGTCCGTAATAGAATGGAAATTAAAAAAAAAAAAAAAATAGTCCCCCCTCTACAGTCAGTTTCAGAAGCACTGTGGATGAATACTTGCTGATACGGAACTTTAATTTTCCTCCTAACAACTGAATAAATGAGATAATTCCTGAATGTATTTGGGATTACCATAGCATCAATTAATTTGATTTACAAAGGAGCTTTATGAGAGATTTGTTGAACTAAAAGAGTAATGATATGAGTTTCTTTAAAAATAATCCTTTTATCCTCTCTCTCTTTTTTTTTTTTTTTTTACTTTGAAACAGTATCTCGATAGGTTGATGAGAGTCTCACAACTTGCTGAGGCTGTCCTCGAACCTGCGATCCTCCTGTCTGAGCCTCCCAAGTACAAGTGTGTGCCACCACGCCAGGCCTTTATTAGGTCTTTGATTCGGTACTTATTTCCTGTTTGCCTCTCATGTGCCTGGTGGGTGAGAGGAGCTCAGTCCCTGGCCTTGTGACGTGGAAGGCATAGGTTTGCGATGTGGGGAGTACCGGGTGCTGGGAGCACCCAAGAATCTTCAAGCCTGGGAGATCAAAGGATCCTCTAAGCCTAAAAATAAAAATAAGTAGTTGTCAAAAAGCTAGTAGTTCACAAACTTTGGAGAGAATACTGGAGTCACTCCTTATAGGCTGCGACACAAACAATTTTTTTTTTCTTTCTTTGCAGTACTGGGGATTGAACCCAGGGGCATTCTACCTCTGAGCTACATCCCCAGTCCTATTTTTTATTCTTTATTTTGAAACAGGGTCTTACTAAGTTGTGGAGGACCTCACTAATTAGCTGAGGCTGGCCTCGAACCTGTGATCCTCCGGTTTCAGCCTCCCAAGTACTGGGATCACAAGTGTGCGCCACCACACCTGGCTAGCCGTTAGCATTTTTATGGGTCTACATTTCTCCCTAGAAAGTCAGCTCGGTGCTGAAGCGGAAAAGCCCAGAAGGTGAGTCACAGTCAGAAGCCAGCAACGGTAGGAGGGCAGAGAGATTGTAAGCCTCAGAGTGGGGTGGTCCCATTTACATTTTCTTTCATTTTACCTCTGAGCTACACCGCCAGCCCTATTTTATTTTTTTCTTTTGAAACAGGGTCTCGCTAGGTTGATGAGAGTCTCACTACTTGCTGAGTCTGTCCTCGAACCTTCCATCCTCCCGTCTCAGCCTCCCAAGTACTGGGATTACAGGCGTGTGTACTACCACGCCCGGCTCTGACTTGCATTTAAAAAGCAGCCCTTGGGTTCGTCTGGTTATAGAGGGGCAAGAGTGGGAACCCAAGGAGACAAGAGGGGGGGACTCTGTGGCCGGGATGCAAGGATGTGGTCTGGAGGAGGGTCATAGAGCGAGGGTGGGGGGCAGGGAAAGCAGGCTTGCTTTGCTGGAGGCTTGAATGGGAGAGGTAGAGGAAAGAGAGGGGTCAAGCATGCCCCTTGAACTTTTGCCTAGAGTGACAGGGGGGTGTGCTACCATTTACTTTAATGGGGACCTCTGGGGACATTTGGTACCGGGAGTGGGGGCGGAGAGTTCTGTTTGCAGTCTGTTAAATTTGGGATGCTCATTAGACATCTAGGGGGTGACTTTGCAAATCCAGGCAGCCGGAGTAGGGTTAGGGCTGGACATATATATTGAGAAGGGGTAGATGGAGAAGAGGGCCAAGGGCTGAGCCAGACGCTGGGCCACAAGGCCGTGCGAGCACCTGGGGAGACCAGGCTCAGGACGAGGGAAAGTGGCTCAGTGGCTGAGAGCTACTGCGGTAGGTTCTGCTCAGTCCGTACCCACAGCACAGATTCCTGGGCCCCTCCTCATCCGCAGTTCTTTCCCATGGAGCCAGTGGTCATGGTGGGTATGTTGGCTCCGCTCAGAGCTTATTGGCTTCAATATTGCTTCTGACTGTAACTTCCTATGTCTGTCTGTCTGTCTGTCTCTTTTTGTGGTATGAGGGATTGAACCCAGGGGCATTCTACCTCCAAGCTACCTCCCCAGTCTTATTTTTTATTCTTTATTTTGAAACAGGGTCTCACTAAGTAACTGGGGCTGGCCGCAAACCCGGATCCTCCGGTTTCAGCCTCCCAAGTACTGGGATTACAAGCGTGCGCCACCATGCCCGGCTATGTCTTTCTTTTTTATTTTTATTTATGTATTTATTTTTTAGAGAACACCCCCCCCCCCAAGCTATTGGAGTCTCTTTAGCCCTAGACAGGCATGCCGTGGCTCCTCCTGGGAGGTCCTTAAGCAACATCTGAAGGCTGTAGTGATACGCGCCCTGGGTTTGCTTCTTGCAGGTCTAGATAACTTTGAGATGTGGTTTACTCTCAGAGCTACCCTCTGAAGAGCTTTGGCCTTAGATAATACCCTTGCTCCCTGACCGTGCCTACCTCTGAGCAATTTAGACGATGAACTGCCCTCTCCTCCCCCTTGCCCCATTTTCGATTATAAATGTTAACAGAGGGTAATCATTTTTAAAAATTTACAGTGGCATTAGATTAAATCTGCTCAAGCATTCCCAGCTTTTTTGTTTGTTTGTTTGTTTGTTTGTTTTGTTTTGGAATAGTTTCCATTTTTAGCAGCCATCGAATGGAAAGGATTTTGCTTTTCACCCCGAAATCAATTGTCTGTCTTCCGATTCTGGTGAATGTATTTGCTGTTTAATTAAGTGAAACATTTCCAAGAGAGTTATCTGTATTCACTCTTCCAGCTCACAGAGTACTTGCGAATCTCAAACTGATAAAACTATTAGGTGATTATTTCCTGTTCACATGGCCAGTCAGTATAATTACAGAGTTTAAGCGAGGGAATAAGGCAGGATGTTTAGCAGGGTTTGACGGTGAGAACTGCCGGTCTCCTAGCTGTGGTCTGTGAACTTTTCCACCCAATCTCGGGTAATTACCATTGTGGCTTCCATTCCTGACTCTTAAAAGTAGTCTATTGTGATGACCTGAGTAGGAATTTGAAGCCCAACAGCTGGCCAATGTATCTATGTGGAATTTTCCTTCCATCAGGAGGAAAAGCAAAACTAGATTCTATGTATTTGGGCCAGATTTCTATTTATTTTAGAATCTTTTTCGAGGGTATTTTAATATCTATATACAGAAAGCACCGGAGTCTTTTGCTTCCGAAGGTTAATTTACAGATCCTCTATTTTTCTTGCTTCCCTCCCTCTCTCCCTTGCTTCTTCCTTTCCTCTCTTCTTTCTTTCCGGGTAGAGCAGGTGCTAAATCAAAATTTTACTTGAGCAACTCGCGGAGTGTTTTGAAGTGCATAAGTGGGGTTTTCTTTCCTTGTGGTAGCATTGCATACCTGTGATGGCCTTGTTCACCTTTAGCAGTTTCAGTCTGAGATTAGACACAGTAAACATTTGATAGACATTTGTTGCATTAGTGGATCTGTGGCTTTGTAGCCTAGGTACAATTGTAAGATGTTAACGTAATACCTTATGTGCGAGTGATACGTGCTTTGGTCCTAACTCCCTGCCCCCTTTTATTGGTAGTACTGGGGATTGAATCCAGGGGCAGTCTACCTCTGAGTTACACCCTCAGCCCTTTTCTTTAGTTTTTAATTTTTATTTACTTATTTATTTTATTTTATTTGCGGTACTGGAGAGTGAACTCAGGGGCGTTCTACCTCTGAGCTACACCCCCAGTCCTATTTTTTATTCTTTATTTTTGAAACAGGGTCTCACTAAGTTCAGAGGGCCTCACTAAGTAGTTGGGGCTGGCTGCGAACCTGTGATCCTCCTGTCTCAGCCTCACAAGTATGAGGATTACAAACTTTTTTTTTTTTTTTTTTTTTTGAAATAAGGTCTTAATAAGTTGCCAAGGTTGGCCTCGAACCTTGTCATCCTCCTACCTGAGCCTCCCAAGTACTGGGATCACAGGTGTGCGCCGCTGTGCTCAACAGGTCCCAAACCCTTAATCCCCCACCTTATCTATTTCTCACAGGTATGACTATATTGGGAAAACCATTTTTAAATCCTTAGCTAAACTGTCTTTGCCTGTTTCACAAAATTAAATCTCCCTAGGTTCTGTAGCAGTGAAACACCCCTTGGCACACTCCTTTGCCTCTAACTACCTCTGAAACACTTGGGTCTGGCCCTAGATTTCACAATGCATTGTGGCAGCATGCAATTATAAGACAATACTGCATGTTTTTTCATGCCCGGACAACACAGTAAAGTCACTCTGTAGCACTGAAACACAATTGGGAATTTTTTTTTTATATACAATTCAATGAAACCAATATGATATTTAATTTTGTATTTGCTAGATTATTGGGAAGTTGTAGATACCTTTAACTTTCCATTTCTGTTCTGGAAATGAAAACAACTGACTATAAATATTGAGTAAGAGAAAAAAAAAGCGAACGAGTAGACGGTCCTTGGTTGGTGAAACTCATACTTTCTTTTTGAGTGGGGGTGAGAAATAGTGTTAAGATTAATACTAAGAGAGGAGACCATGACAACACCGAAAAGCTTAATTCAGGAGATTGAAATGCCTATTGGGCTGTATTTCCGGTACAAATTCCCAGGTACGTGGGTGAGCTGAGGGGCAGTGTAAGACTGGCCCACGTTTTCCAGGGGAGCTTATGAGTGGAGCTGTTTTATACAGGGATTCAAGCAACAGCTCGCTTGCTTTAGGAATTCTAGAAACACACCAACATTTTGTATGTTACTCTCCACAATGGGATTGCTCTTTGTGAGTGGGCAGGGCTTTCCTCTGAGACTCTTGGTGCTATGACCCATGAGGAGAAGGAAACCCTTTGACTTGGCAACATATAATTAAAGGAATCTTGTTGAGAAAGACAAGCGGAGCACCATCAAAGTATTGACTGAGCTTTGCGTGTATGTTTACAGACAGACATTTTGGAAATCCAAAAAGGGGGTACTTTCTCTGACAGATGGAACAATACTTGGTTGGGGCGCTGGGTCAGAATAATTTGCAATAAAAAATAATCCAGAGAGCTGGGCATGGTGGCGTATGCTTGTAATCTCAGCATTTGGGAGGCTGAGACCAGAGGATCTGGGTTTTTGGCCAGCTTCAGCTACCTAGTGAGGCACTCCGCAACTTAGGGAGACCCTGTTTCAAAATAAAGAATAAAAAAATAAGGCTGGGGGTATAGCTCAGAGGTAGAATGCCCCTGAGTTCAATCCCCAGGACCGGGAAAAAAAAAAAAAAAATCCAGAAAATATAGGCTTGTGGACCTGTATTATAAACTATGCCCTAAAGGTTTGCGAAGCCCTTTGAAATGTAAATAGAATTCATGTTAACACTTTATTATTGTATTACAAATAAGTACTATTTTTTTTTTTTTTTTTTTTTTTTACCAGCACATCCTGGTTATACATGATAGTGAGGTTAAAAGTGATACATTCATAGCGTTTTGTGTGTGTGTGTGTGTGTAGTACTGGGGATGGAACCCAGGGGCATTCTACCTCTGAAGTACACCTCAGCGCTATTTTATTTATTTTCTTGTTTTCAAAAGGATTTCACTAAGTTGCTGAGACTAGCCAGAAACCTGAGATCCTCCGGTCTCAGCTTCCCAAATAGTGGGATTAAAGGCATGCCCCACCATGCCCAGCTCATTCATAGAGTTTTCTATGTTTAAATAGATATTATAAGTGAACCTTATCTTCATGAATGGAGACGATCTTGGCTCACACAACCCAACTCAAGTGTTTCCTTCTCTTTTACTTTGAAAGGAATGCAATGTTAATCCTGGGGCATTGATGTTTTACAATGCCTGATCCCGACAAAAAGGTGAAGACCACAGAAAAATCAACTGATAAAAAGCAGCAAGGAATCGCCAGCAGGTAAGCCCAAACTGAGTCTTTGCTAATTATTAACTGAAGAGTTACCGATAATGGCCTTTTGAGAAACGGGGAGGACTCTTTAGCAACTACTCCTCCGGGTTTCGGTGTTGACTGAAACACTTGATTTTTTTTTTTTTTTTTTTTTTAAGAGTTCTCCAGGAAATGGGGAGGGTGTCTGAGTTTGTCTATAAAAGCCGGTCTCCATGCGGCAGTGCCACGGGCGGGGAACATGACCTCGCTCAGCTGGAGCCTTCTGCTGGTTGACATGGCGCTCTTCTTTCTTCCAGGGACTACTCAGATCTCAAAAGACTCCGCTGCCTTTTGAACGTTCAGTCAAGCAAACAACAGGTAGTGTTTTCAAAGAAGGTGCACGTGTTCACAACCGAGAAAGCACACATTTCCCAAAGGGATCCGATTAACGTCTTCAGGAGCGTGATGTGTCCGGCTTCTTCTTGTTTCATCCAACTCTTTCTCTCTTTCCTGGGCCAGGCTCCACAAGTCTTGGCACCCACGGCTCTCCATACTTCTCTCATGCAGGCACCCTGTTTTGTGCTTGGTGTATCACCACATTGCTCAAGTAGCAAAGCCTTTTCAGTCTGAATTTGCCTCTTGAGAGCTATATGGAATTTTTTTTTTTTTTTTTTTTTTGAGTACCGGGGATGGAACCCAGGGGCATTCTACCTTCAAGTTACACCCCCAGCCCTAATTTTTATTCTTTATTTTGAAACAGGGTCTCACTGAGTTGCAGAGGGCCTCACTAAGTAGCTGAGGCTATCTGGGAACTCGGATCCCCTGGTCTCAGCCTCCCAAGTACTGGGATTACAAGCATGCACCACCACACCCTGCTTGGAAATTGGTTTTGCAGAGCATGGTTCACCACATCATCCTTCGTCTTCCCCTGTTCCTCCCAATCGTGCCCTTGAGGCTTGCTGCAAGTTGTACCCCCTCCTCCCCAAAAGCCGGGGCAAGGAATAAATTTGGGTTATTTTTAGTAGCTTTCGTCTATTTTTTTTTTTTTTCAGTACTGGGGATGGAACTTAGGGGCATTCTACCTCCGAGCTATACCCCCAGTCCTATTTTTTATTATTTATTTTGAAACAGGGTCTCCCTAAGTTGCGGAGTGCCTCACTAGGTAGCTGAGGCTGGCCTCGAACCCAGATCCTCTGGTCTCAGCCTCCCGAATGCTGGGATTACAAGCATGCGCCACCACGCCCGGCTGCTTTTGTCTATTTTTATTACTCAGGGAAGCAATGGTTCCCCAGCCTTCATTTATCTCCAAACTTGGCCTTTTTGGTTTTGCTTCTTATTAAGACTGGAAATTTATGAGATGAGAGCCATCCATGGAGGTGTGGGAATAACACAGCAACTAACAACAGCAGCTAACAACAACTTATTTAGTACTACTGTCGAGTAGTGAATGGGACGTGAACCCTGCTTGTCTGGCTCCAAAGATTACTACGTTACCCGCATTTAAGTAAATTCACTTAAGAGTCCATGTGGTCAGTAATCCAGCCCCGATGGTTTTTGTTATAGCAATCCGACTTGCCAGAGAGCATTTTTATCTTTTTATTTAAGCTAGAGAACAGCTTTCTACTGATTCCATGGTATCCAGAGAACAAATAATGACAGTTCACATTAGGGAGCATTCACTACGTACTGGCACACCTACAGTACCTTGCTTAATACTTACAGCTCCCACTTTTACAGATGTGGAAACTGAGGGACAGAGAAATTAAATGTCTTTCCAGAGATCACACTGTCTGCCATAGTTCTGAACCCAGACACTCCATCTTTGCAATTCATGCCTCTAACTGCTGAGATGGCTATTAAGTGGAAAATTAGATTGCAATTAAAAAAGGAGTTGACTGAGCATTGCTCTGGAGTTAAAAATGTCCTTAAAATGTCTTTTCTCTGGGAACCCATTCTCCTATGTTATTAGTACTATGGCCTCCAGGAAATCTTTTCTTCTTGTCTGACTATTTTAGCAGTCACTTAAAAGAGGTCTATCTCAGCAGGGCAATGATGGAGCATGCTTGTAATCCCAGTACTTGGGAGACTGAGACAGGAGGATCACAGGTTCGTGGCCAGCCTCAGCTACTTAGTGAGGCCCTCTGCAACTTAGTGAGACCCTGTTTCAACATAAAGAATAAAAAACAGGGCTGGGGGTGTTGCTTGGAGGTAGAATGCCCCTCGGTTCAATCCCCAGTACTGTAAAAAAAATTAATAATATTTAGGTCTATCTCTATACTTTGTGTATCCTAAACTTCAAGAATAGTCTTCCTGGCTCCCTGCTCCCAAACCTTCATGAAGGATTGCTCTGAATCCTGTCCACTCTTTCCCAGAGAGGTCAGCAAGGTGACTTAGCATACAGTTTTGGTTGTAGTTCCCAATTTTCCCCACTGACAGCCTCAATCTAACCACAACATGAAAGACTTCTACTTTTTGCTTTTACTCTTCCATTCTCCTGGACTTCTTCCCTAGGATTTCTTATCTATTTCCAAGGCCCAAGTCTAACGACATCACCTCCACATAGGCTCCATTCCGAAAGGTGGCTCTTCCAATGCACCTCCTTTCACCATTGTAGGTAGCATTACTTTCTCTCTTGCTTGGGAAAGTTTTGTCTACATGCCTTATTTTCTAACAAGATCATACATTTCTCAAGGTCAGCAGCTTGGAGTTTTGCCTCTGATTCACATTTTCCTCTATTCAGTGAGTTTTTGGTCATTTTAAAATTTATTTTTATTTTTTACATTCATTCATTTATTTATCTATCCATCATCTATCTATCTATACTGGGAATTGAACGCAGGGGCTTCCTACCTCTAAACTATACCCCCAACCCTTTTTATTTCATTGTGGGTTTTTTTTTTTTTTTTGCAGTACTGGGGGTTGAACTCAGGGGCATTCTACCTCCAAGTTACACTCCCAGCCCTATTTTTTATTCCTTATTTTGAAACAGGGTCTCACTAAGTTGCAGAGGGCCTCACTAGGTAGCTGAGGCTGGCCACGAACCCAGATCCTCTGGTCTCAGCCTCCCAAATGCTGGGATTACAAGAGTGCGCCACCACACCTGGCTTGTTTTTGTTTTTGAAACAGGGTCTCACTAGGTTGTCGAGAGTCTCGTGACTTGCTGGGGCTGCCCTTGAACCTGCGATCCTCCTGTCTCAGCTTCCCAAGTATTACTTGGGATTATAGGCATGTTCCAGCACATCTGGCTCATTCTTTCCTAAACTGAATTGTCATTTGAGAACTTAGTCACCATGGGAGTATGTGAACCCCGTTGACCTGGGTAAAAGAAACACCAACAATGGTTTGTTGCTGTTGTTTTTCGTTTTTGTTTTTGCTCAGCGTTTCCAACTTTGAAGTTCATCCTGGCTAGCTCTATTTTGTCCTTTCTCAACAACACTTCCTTGTTAACACCTGGAAGGCTTAATTAAAGTTAGTGCAATGATTTCTCCTCTTTCAGCCAGTTTTGGAATTTGCAATCTGTTGTCTGACAAGTTCGCGTGGCATATCTTTTTGTTAAATATTTCACACATAGGAAAATGCATATTTGTAACGCTTGAATTATTCAGAAAGTAGATTGCTCTAGGAAAAAATGAAAATAGCTACTCTCAATTGTACAAAGGTTCCCAAGGCGCACAGAATTTATGCCTCTTTCTGCTTATAAAAATTCCATGCACCTGTGGTTCTGAAATACTAAATGTTATTCTGAGTACCCTGCTTTCCTTTGGTAAAAATAATGTAGAGATATTTATACGAGGAGGAAGATTCTGGAGAAAATCACTTAAGAACTTATTTATACCTTGCTCATTCCAGAAAAAACATAAGGAGCTCATAAGGATACATAAAGCCTGACAGGTTATGATAGATTAAAACCAGGGCCGAAGATAAAACAAAAACAAGAGCTGCCAACAAAGTAGAGTGGGAGTCAGGCAGATAGGTCCAGCCACATTTGCAAGGAGGGTGGCCATACATTTGTCTCTGAGCTTTTCAGCAGTTGCTTTGACAAGAGAAACTGGGGACTAAGGCCCCCCACACCTGAATTTAGGATCTAATAAGACATGGCCTGTTTTTTTATGTTGTTGTTTAGGTTTTTGTTTTGTTTTGTTTGCAAATGGGTCCAGATGACCAGTTACCGGGGGAATGTACCCGTGGGTTTAGGCAGAGTTGCAGAGAACCGAATGTCCCTCATGAAGGTTCCTCCCTTCGTGTTTCCCCGGTGCCCCGCTTTTGATCTTTGTCCTGGCGTGTGCTGCGTGTGCCTCTGCATATCTTGCTTGGCCGCGCTCACCCCGCTGGTGCCTTTCAGCTTACAGTGCGTTCCTGGTTTTTCTCCGCCTTCCGTTCTGCTCCATGGTGCACTGTTCCCTAGTCCTGCAGCTTGCCTCTTAAACCTGTCTTTGGCGCACAGCTCCCCACCACCTTGGGACCGTAAACTCCTCAGGGCAGAGGCCGTGGCTGCCGGGATTCCTAATCTCTCCCAGGTCTCACACAAGGCCGGCAAACCATGTGTGGGCGACAGACCCTCGGAATGGATGAGCGCATAGGAGGTGGCTTACTAGCAGGTGAATTAGTGAGCATTGGTCCGACAGCTTCCCATTTGAACATCTATTGTATGCCAGGCTTTGTGAAGGTGCTATGGAACCCAAAGCACGTGGCCGTGGTGCTGCCCGCCGGGTGGCGGAGTTCAGGGGGCGAGGTCTGATGTGTGTGCTAGATGTTGCACTAGACCTTGGTGCTGTAGGGGAGGTGAGCTCTACCCGGGAAGGCCTGGGCGGGTGCTCCCTGGAGGTCGTTAGAGCCCTGACCGTGATCAGGAGCACAGGCTGCACAAGCCCAGGCATGGAGAGGTCAGACTCCCAGAGGGTCAGAGGCCCCGGCTGGTGAGCCAGGAGAAAATGCCTTGTTTTTTTTTTGGTACTGGGGATTGAACCTTTAAGCTACATTCCCAGTCCGATTTTATTTCTTATTTGGAAACAGGGTCTTGCTAGGTTGATGAGAGTCTCACTACTTGCTGAGGCTGTCCTCCAACCTGCGATCCTCCTGTCTCAGCCTCCCAAGTACAGAGATTACAGGTGCGGCATGTCTTGGGTTTTGAACTGGCTTCTGAACTCACGTGGCTTTTGTCTGAAGAGGACTGGTTGCCTTAAGGTTCCTGTTGTTAAGTTCCTTGTCTTTCCTGGGGAAGGGAGGAGGAGAATGAGAGAGGGCGGGAGGGAGAGTAGATATATCAAGGCATGTTATCTGCGTGTATGGAAATGTCACAATGACACCCATTAATTTGTACCATTAATGTACACTAGTAATAGTACTTATTGTTACTGTTATAAGTTCCTGGTCTTTGCAACTACCTTAGATGCCAAGTGTCTTACCCACTGAGCCTCCATGAGTTGATTCCCAGAGCTGGGGCCTGCTTCGATGCCAAGGCTGTGACGCCAGCCACAGCAGCTTTCTGCCGGCTCCTTTGAGTGGCCCCGGTTGGTTTTCTCGGTGCTGGTTACCCTCTCTCTGGTTACCCTCTCTCTTGCCACCAGCATTCTGGAAGCCATGGCAAGGGGGCTTCCAGATCCCTCTGGCTTGGAAAACCTACTTACTGTTTTCTGGGTGTTATGATATTTCATGTAGAATATGGGAAAATTTGCTTGTTGCTCTGATTTCGTGTCTGATATCATTTGGGTGATCCGTTCCCACTTGGAAGTCACCTAGTTTGTAATGACACATTTATTTAGCACATTCATCTGGACAATGGGAACAATTATGAGGATTAAAGGAGTCTTTATAAAGCAATAGGGCTATTCCTGGCATGTAGCAAGTACTTTATACATTAGTCATTTATTTAACTTTCAAAATAACTCGGGATTACACACGATTATTATTTCCATTTTAATGATGTGGGAACCAATGCACAGCTAGCCCATGGTGGATTTAAATGTTCTGAACCTGGCCCTTAAGTGCCTTGGCTTATCATTTTGTGTTGGCTGAATAAACAGAGGTAGAAAGGTAGTTTTACCAGAGGGAATGTTTATTATTAATATTTTTTGAAAGTCAGGCATGATGGCACACATCTATAATCCCAGTACTTAGGAGGCTGAGACAGATGGATCACAGGTTCGAGGCCAACTTCAGCAATGTAGGGAGACTCTCAGCAACCTAGTGCGACCCTGTTTTAAAAGCAAAGAATAAAATGGGCTGGCTATGTAACTGAGAGGTAGAATGTCCCTAGGTTCAATCCCTAGTATAAATTTTGTGTGTGTGTGTGGTTCTGGGGCAACACATAATCTCTTTGATGATAAACAAACTGTGTACCACTGAGCCACACTCCCCAGCTCTTACTAATATTTTGAAAAATCAACTATGGCTGCTATATGATGAAGAAAGATTTTAGGTTTTCTTGTTAGCTATTAAGCAATGTTCTTATTACAACACATTTTTTCTATAAGCGGACCACCTCATAAGATGTCAGGAATCTTCTCTTTGGATAAGGAAATAATAGTTTCATGTTGGTTTCTATCAAATATCTCAGTAGAATAAGACAAGCACAACACATTGTAGCTTTGTTCCATAATTATACAGAATGTAATAATTTACCGGAACATGGATCTTTTATTTTATTTTATTATCCTGTGCTTACAATCTGTAAAGTACAGAACATCCTTTATTTAGACTTCAGAAAAGATAGGGGATTTATCCACACCATACTTTATGTGGCACCAGAAATAAATCTCAGGGTTTTCTCAATTATAGGTAACCATTGGTAAGAAGAACTATTTGATTACTGATAACTTGACAAATGAGTAATTCATCAGTTCATATTGTAAATAGAGGCACAGTCCAGTTATTATAGTTAATCTAAGCAGATTTTATTTTTCTTATGGTGAACTCTATAAATATTCTAATGACTTTCATAAATATTAATAATCAGGATGTCCAGACTAATTAAAAGTGATAGATTTCTAACTAAACATGGTGGTACAGTACTTAGGAGATTGAGATAGGAAGATTGCAGGTTCAAGGCCAGCCTCAGCAACTTAGCAAGACCCTTGGCAACTTAGTGAGATCCTGTATCAAGATAAAAAAAATAGGGCTGGGGTGTAGCTCAAAGGTAGAATGCCGCTGGGTTCAATCCCCAGTAACCCCTGCCACACACACAAAAGTGATAAATTCTTACTTGTCATTATATCCTTAACCACTGGGCAGTGTGTATACTTGGTAAATGTGGAAGTATGAATGAATGTGTGATAACTTATTCTCAAGCTGGGTCTGCCACGCCATCCCAGGGTGGTCAGCCTGGATCCAGAAACTCTATAGGTATGCATTTGAAGCACATGAGAATCTTCAAAAACTGCTTCTTCCTTTTTTTTTTTTTTTTTTTTTTTTGTGTGTGTGTGTGTGTGTTGTACTGGGGACGGAGCTCAGGGGCATTCTACCTCTGAGCTACACCTCTAGTCCGATTTTATTCCTTTATTTTGAAACAGGACCTCACTAAGTTGCAAAGGACCTCACTAAGTTGCTGAGGCTGGTTGTGAACCTGCAATCTTCCTGTCTCAGCCTCCCAAGCACTGGGATTGCAAGCATGTGCCACCATGCCCAGCTATCTCCAAAAGCTTCTAATGCCCTGGCCTCCCTGCACATCTGTATCCTAACACTGTGCTAATCACTGGAAAAATAGCGTTGAACAAAAATGAGAAAGTTCTTGCCTATGTCAAGGTGAGACTGCAGATACAGAAGTAAGTGTAAGCTATGAAGAAAGAATAGGTTAAGGTAGAAAGAGTAAATGCTTAGGTCAAAGATGTTTGAATCTAGTCAGGCGTGGTAGCTCACGCTTGTAATCCCAGCATTTGGGAGGCTGAGAACGGGGGATCTGGGTTTGCGGCCAGCCTCAGCTACCTAGTGAGGCCCTCTGAAACTTAGTGAGACCCTGTTTCAAAATAAAGAATAAAAAATAGGGCTGGGGGTGTATCATGGAGGTAGAATTCCCCTGAGTTCAATCCCCAGTACCGCAAAAAAAAAAAAAAAAAAAAAAAAAAAAAAAAAAAAAAAAAAAAGATGTTTGAATCTTGGAAAACGTCTATGTTTAACATAGCTGTCATATCTTTCTCTCCTTTTTTCTTATCTTTTTTTTGGGGAGGTACTAGGATTGAACCCAGGGTCAGCTACACCCCCAGCCCGATTTTGTGTTTTATTTTGATACAGGGTCTTACAACATTGCTGAGGGTCTTGCTAAGTTGCTGAGGCTGGCCTTGAACCTGTGATCCTTCCATCTCAGCCTCCCAAATACTGGCTAATAAGTGTCATCTTAACAATTTTTGCCTGGAAAAAACTCATTCTCTTTGCCCTCCTTTCTGCCTCCCCCCATTTTGTTACTTTCTTTGTGCTGTACTGATCTGTGACCCTCCTGTACCCTCTGCTTCTATTTCTGTAGCTTCCAGCCATTAACTTTGAAAGCGCCCAAAATAGCATGACAAAGTCCGACCCCGCCACCAAGGCGGCTGGACACCGAGCTCGAGGTCAGTGGCACGAGTCCACGGAAGCTGTCGAACTTGAAAACTTTAGGTAAGAACCCCTCGAGTCCCCTCCACCTTCAGCGACCCATTCTGATTAGGTCACTCATGTTTATGGTGGGAGCTGCAGTTGAAAACCTGTTTCAGAGTGGGACCACGGAGGTCTTTCGCTTAGTATTTTTAGTTAGTGCTTAAACCATTCCCAGGAATAATGCCTAAATAACAGGCTTGATAGTCACAGGTGGAACCAGGCTGGGAGTCCAGGACGAGGTGCTGACATAGCATTTGGCATGAGCTTAACGGGGAGGTGGCTCTGGTGGTTGTTGACCTGGTAAGGCCGACACCGAGCCTGGCCTTTGAGTTGGGTTTGTTCTACATCTTGGCGGTCATGGGAAGGCATACAAGAAGCTGGTGCTGTGGACAGATTTGGTGGCTGAAGAAGGTGGTTGTCAAAACAGCCAGGTTTTGAGTTACAGGGAGAGCTGACGCTGGGAGAGAGCGTCAGCCTGGGTTACCATGCAGACCTTCTCGAAGCGTCACCTCCTCAGGGGTCACTCTGACACTAAATGCTAGGTCATTTGGCACTAAATGCTGTGTAAATAGTGGATGGCATTTCATGTCAATCTGAATGTTCCAGAAGGATCACTTATTCACTCGGTCTACATAGTTTGCTTCCCTATCACTTGATGGATTTCATTAGCCTGGAAATCCACATATTACATGGGTTCATATTTATGAAATACACCTTTGTGAGGAACACTAAATTCTGGTTACATATTCAGTTTACCAGTGTCTACGTACTAAGAAACATTACAGCCCTCACCCAGCTAGGGTGTGGATATGCAGGCTAATGACATCTGAAAGACTACCAAGGCAGAACGTTACAAATGGACATGGTGGTGCATGTCTGTAATCCCAGGACTTGGGAGGCTGAGACAGGAGGATCACAGATTCGAGGCTAGCCTTAGCAACTTATCGAGTTCCTGCTTCAAAATGAAAAATAAAATAGGAGTAGGGTTGTAGCTCAGAGGTAGAATGCCTCTGGGTTCAACCTTCAGTACCACAAATAAACAAACAACAGCATAAGGTTACAGAATTTACCTTTGAGATGGTATACTCATGTAATTCCAGTTTACTTGGCCTAGATCTTTAATTAGTCTCTTTTAATAGGCAGCAAAACATTATGTCAGAGTCTATAGGAATGGTACCTTCCTGTGCATTATCTTGTATCCTCTCCCAGGTCTAAAGTGGAATGTACTAGGGTTATTTTTAACCTCTTTGCTGGGCTATCATATTAGCAAAAAGAAACCGAAATCGGAAGATCTCAAAATTTTATTAAACAGACACATATACAAAACGTAAGCAGTAATCAAGCAGTCAACATGGCTGAAGGGGTATAGACTGTTCATAAATCCCTGTTATCTACAAGGAAATATGTGTGACCATCCCTGGTGTTGACAGAGAACGCAATGAGGTGGAGGTTGGTGGGGGAAATGGAGGGGAAGAATTCTTCTCTGTATGTTGCACAGATAATGGCCCCAGATAGTCCCACATACCCTTTTCCTCCCTCTGATCAATTTTAGCCAAGTGTTTATACAGAGTAACTTAAGTAATATGATAAGAGGGAACACACGTGCTTGGCTATAATCTTTATTATCAACTTTACAGTTGAATTTCTAGTTCCTGTTTTAATGTTGATGCCACAAGACTCCTTCGGTATTCATCTCAATATAGATGGTCTTTGTCTGCGTCAGTTACTTGGAAACATCCTAAATAATTTCTTGTTACAACATGCTTCTCTGTTTGTTTTCTCTCAGTATAAACTACAAGAATGAGAGAAATTTCAGCAAACATCCCCAGCATGAATTATTTCAGGAGATCTTTACAGCTTTGGTGAAGAATAGACTTATATGCAGGTAAGACTGTCCCTGCAAAGACAGACTCTGACCCAAGAAGGGCATGTCCCATGCATCTTATGTGCAAAATATGATGTGAAGCTGCTTACAAGATTGAACACAACCTGCTTAGAGGGAGAAATAAGGCAAAGGCTATTTGGAGGGAGGTGAAGTAGACATTGTATTTGATCTCCTTAACATCGCTCTGGTTAGGTACCAAACATAGCTGAATTTGATGACAGGTAAGGTCGAGTGGGAAAACACTCAAGTTACACTCGTTTCCTTGATTTCCTTACCTTGGATACTCAAGGAAGAATTCACTGGGTGGGTCCTTATGAAAGAGACATTGGGTGTCGCCATAGAAAATCCCCTTCATGGTGCACTTTTGCATTTGATACAATGACTGGTTAAATGCACGGCCCCATCCTTGACCTTGAGGAAATAAAGAATGAGGATGTAATGTCCACTCACGGCTCCAAGAAGAAGTTTCCTCTCAGGACCAAATGAAATGTTCCTCCCTTGGCTTTCTGTCCTGTCTCAGCACAGGGGTGCAGGAGGGTCTATAGAGGAGGGGGTGGTTAACAGGAACTCTAGATTCCCTCTCACAAAGATCAGGAGGGTTCACAGAGCCACCCACTGCCGATGGAGTGCAGTCAGGATTGAATTTTTATCCATCCTGAGATGCTTCTAGTGAAAACCGGGTTTGCAGCCAGTGAGGGAGACTGCCAGCATGTAGTCAGGGCTGCACTCTGCATTTTGATCTTCTTAGAAGGCTTAGACTGGGAGGCTGAGACCGCAGGATCCGGGTTCACGGCCAGCCTCAGCTACCTAGTGAGGCCCTCCGCAACTTAGTGAGACCCTGTTTCAAAATAAAGAATAAAAAAATAGGGCTGGAGATGTAGCTCGGAGGTAGAATGCCCCTGAGTTCAATCCCCAGTACCGCAAAAAAAAAAAAAAAGAAGGCTTAGACTCCCCACAGGCAGCCACTGAAAAGCTGCTGATAAAGAAATGTAAATCCTCCTCATTATCTTGGGACTTGATCGAGATAGCTGCATTCCGTCTTAGGGAGAAGGGGAAAAATAAAAATAGGAGTATTAATAATTCAATGCCTGGGCCAAAATAACATTCTGACTTTGCCCAGTGCGGTAGCTGATTTTAAGCAGAGCGGTGTCCTTGCTCCTCCTCGGAGAGTCAGCTACTAATGCACGCCTAAGTGGTGGCCTAACGACCTGATCTTCTGGATGGGGTCATTTAGTATTGCATATCTAAGTATCAGACAGTGACTGCCAAGTGCATTGGCTTATTTATTTATTTTTTTATAACGTGCTTTTATTGGTGCATTATAGTCTCACATCATAATGTAAATCCTGTTGACAGTGACATACATGCCCACAGCAGTTAGCATAGTTTTAAAAATACAGGATTGGCATGCATCTGTCATACCCTGGCACTTGGTTTAAGCGGAGAATTATTAAGATGGCTCAGATGGTACAAGAATCCTAAAATCTTTACCAAAGTATCATTGGGTAATTGTGTTATTGCATTTTTTTTTTTTTTTTTGTAATGCTACCTCTGAGCTACACAGCCCGATTTTATTCCTTTTTTTTTTTTTAAATTTTGAAACAGGGTCTCACTAGGTTATGGAGGGCCTCACTGAGTTGCTGAGGCTGGCTGCAAACCTGTGATCCTCCTGTCTCAGCCTCCCAAGTACTGGGATTACAGGCATGCACCACCACGCCCAGTACTGCATCCATTCTTGATGGTACACAAAAAGATTGCTGAAAGATTAATGTATAATGCAAAGGGTTTGAAGTTGTCCTTGAATGTTTTCTTCTTGAGCTTGAATAAAATAGAATAATGGTTGGCCACTGAGTATTGTGTGTGCAATGATATTAGGAAATGAAGTTCTTTCTTTCTTTATTTTTTGAGTCAACTAATATGGACTTCTCAAGAAATGCCCAGTAGACCATTTGTTCGATTGATACTTTCGGGAGGGCACTAGAAGCAGAAATTATCAGGGAAAATAATCAGTCAAGGGTTGACATCAGCCAGTTAAAAAAGATCACAATGGGTCTGAACTCAACAGCTCTCTTGTTCTTAGTACTTAATGGAGCATCTTAGATTGGATGGGATTACTTTCTTGCAACATGAGCAGTCCCTGGAAATCTTCAAACTAGGAAGAGATCATTGTAGGTCTCTCTGTTTTCGTAGTACGAGAAGGAATTTAGGAATGCCAAACATCAGGAGCATCCTTGTATGTCATCCTTTGGCGGCTGACATGTTCAGTTCTATTCTAAAAGCAGGGTTGGGTTAAAGAGGGCTCAAGTGTAAAGGTCTCCCATTGTCCTTCACCTCATATAACTTTGTTAGGATGGCCAGGACCATCGTTCCTCCTCCTCTCTCTCTAACTTTAGACTTATAAAAGAATCACATGGCAGAGTTTTTTCTGATATGGTTTCTTGGACAAGAAACCTCCTTTGCAAGCATATAGTATCTAGTGTTGACTAGAAGGCTTTGCTTACAAATATATCTATATCTATATTGGTATATATTGGTACTGGGGGTCGAACCCTGGGGTATTCTACCTCCGAGCTACACACCAAGACTTATTTTTTATTCTTTATTTTGAAACAAGGTCTCACTAAGTTGTGGGGGGGGGGCCTCACTAAGTAGCTGAGGTTGGCCATGAACCTGTGATCCTCCTGTCTCAGCCTCCCAAGTACTGGGATCGCAAGCATGGGCCACCATGCCCGGCTCTAGATTCAATTTATTAAACAAATTGATGGGCATTTACTATGTGTAAAAGAGGGAGAAAGGTAATAGTGGAGAAGGAAGAGAGGGTGGAAATACAAAGATGGCTAGGATATGTGGTCCCTTTCTTCCTGGGGACTCAAAGTCTACTCTGCTCAACAAAACAATTACCCACTTTCCCAATACAAGGGAAAATGTTGTTCACATACACAATATTTATTAAGACAACTAAAGACTGGATGAGATTGAAGGGTAGGAACTTTAGTCTTTCATTCAATTCTGGTTCTGGGCAAGATTGAGCATACCTGGGATACATGCCACTCAATTTTACCCTGAAAATATGACAACTGAGAATTTAGACTCCTTTGTGAAATTTGACCCCTCCCAACTCCTCTCTCGACTTTTGCCCAATCGATGGTCATGATATTGTTTCTCTTCTATTTCACTCTCCCCAGCTGCAGCCTCCCCTGATCCACACTTGTGGACACCTCCTTTTTAGGTTCTTCTCAGGATTGACCGGTGATTACTCCCCCATTCTCAGAAACAAATCTGCCAAGTGGCATTTGAAACTAGACAGGACTTGTTAATATAGTGTCAGGTAAGGTGACACTGCAAATACCTCCTGGTACATCTGACAGGGCGAGGGAAAGTACCGTCCCTGAACCTCCAGTTGCACAATGCTAGCTAATCTTGATGTGTGGCAGGATATGAAAATAGATTTCAACATGGCAGCCTTTCTTTCTGCCATAACATTGTTTGTCTATGGTAGAGTCTGATGCTGGTAAATAAATTCACCTTTTCCATCTCATCTGCCTGAACAGGAATGTGTAAAGGTGCTTGGTATCCAAGACCAGGTTGTTATGAGGATGTGGAGGGCAGTAAAAGTTGCTACAACATCGACACATTCTTTAATGACTGACCGCTTATAAAACTGACCTCTCCCGCACTATCTCTTCTGTGAATCTGCTTCTCTGTGCTCTTTCTTCATTTGTCTATTCTTTGCTGACTTGGAGATTCTGTGATAAAATGCAAATACAGTTTAACTTGTGAAATGAATTCACACATCTGGTTAAATATGTGGGATATCAGGAAGTAATTGAAAGCAACAGTGCTGAATTGGTGAAATCTGACCAATGGAGCTCTGGTGGAATTGGGCCACTTGACAGTTGAAGGTGGGATTTTATTAACAAGATAGGACTTTAAGAGTGCATTTCAAATGACAAAGTCTAAGAGGGACCTTTGGGGGAAAACAGATGAATCATTCTAATATAGTCACAAAAATGAACCTTTTTATGTGTAAAAGACAAAAGCGAGATAAATGATGTTGGATCATGTTATGTGACTTTCTCAGAAAACGTTTGCCAAAAAATGTCAGAATTCATTCCAGCTTTGCTCTGATTACTAGGGTAATGCTGCAGTTATAACTTAATTATAATTAATTTGTTAATTGTAAGGTAAACTCTATCACAGTTTCAAAATGTATTTTTAAAGATAATGTTTTAATATTTCCACCTGCCCTTTAATATAAAATTTGGTGCCATTTTAAAGTGAGTTCACTTAGCTGGCTTTTTCATTGTCCCATTACTCTAGAATAACCAGGATATTCCTCTTCCCTTGCCCATAACTTTTGTAGAGGTGAGCATACCTCGGGTGTTCTTGTTTTAGTTAAGAGACTCACCTAATTCATTACTATGACCCTATATGTCCAAAAATCCACTCAGCTTTCTGAAAAGAACACATTGGTATCATTATTATTTTGCATCCAATTTCCCAAAGTATCTGCCACAAATTTGTAGTATTTTAGAAACAAGCCTGTAGACTGTCCAGATGGGGAATACATTTGCACTGTGTAGAAGACAGAACTTTTTGAGCTAGAAGAGAACATCTGACCCAAACATGACACTAGTATTAGAAATTGTGGCAGAAAGTGTTCTGGGAACCTCATGACCACTCCTAACCAAGAGGACCAATACAGCACGTGGTTAACGAGGCCTTTGTTGTCCGTGTTATCTTGAGGGTCCAGATCATGATGCGCAGTGACTCTTTTCCTTTTGAGCTTCCCCTAGGCCTCAGCACCATCCACCCAGACCCTGTCACAGAGGTAGGTAGGAAGAGGGGACTACAAGTTATGAGGCTGTGGCAATCTTTGATTGGTGTGATGCACTAATCAAAACACATTAAAAAATTTTATTTTCAGGGAAAAGTATTCTATTTGTACCAGGGAAACATGATTACTTTGATAATCATGTTCTCCTTCACTACTGCTTAATACTGCTTCTTGCAAAACTCATGCACTTCGATGTCTAGTGCATGATGTCTCATGCACTTTGATGTCTAGTGCACTTTCTAGGCATGAAATTAAAATGTTCCCATCTTTCCCTGGAAGAACTACTTGTTCTTGGACCACAGGTCACCACCAAAGCCAGCTACAAATCTGGTCAAATCAATTCGCGAGCTTCTGGGAGTCAGGAAATCAGTGCTAGCACATCCTAAAAACCACAGTTTCACAGCTGGAAGCCAATCAGTGTCCAGTTTTCCTTAAATAATCACTTGTGATCAATTTCTTCGTGTGTATTCTTTCTTCTGTTAAGTTTTGCATGTCTGTTTTGATATGAATTTTACTTTTTCAACTCTCTCCCCTACCCCAGAAAAAAATACGACTGTGTCTTATGAATTTTCTTTAAAATTTGAAGTTATTAACATGTTTATTTATTTATCTGTTTTCTTTTGAAAATACTTTTATTGGTGCATTGTACTTATACATCATAATGAGATTCAAAGTGATCCAAACACATGTGTACACAGCACTTGGTGTATTGCCCTCCGGGTCCTCCCCCCACAACATGTTAATGAGGTTGATTGGTAGTGATATTTTCATATATGGACATAGCATTATTTGAACTGTTTCCTTTATCAATTCTCCTTTCTCCTCTCTTCTCCCTACCCCAATCCCTTTCTACTGTTCTACTTGTCTCTCTCCTCAAAATCTTCTGCTTAGCAAAGGAAACAATCAAGAGACAGAAGAGAGCCTACAGAATGGGAGAAAATCTTTGCCAGCTATTCCTCTGGTAGAGGACTAATATCTAGAATATATAAAGAATTTAAAAAACTTAACACACACACACACACACACACACACACACACACACACACACACACACGCACACACACAAAGCCCCAATCAAAATATGGGCAACTGAACTGAAAAGTAGAAGTACAAATGGCCAATAAATATATGAAAAAAAAAAGTTCAACATCATTAGCAGTCAGGGGACTGCAAATTAAAACTACACTGGGATTCCATCTAACTCCAGTTAGAATGTCAATCTTCAAGAATACAAACAATAATAAGTGCTGGAGAGGATGTGGGGAAATAGGAACTCGCATACATCATTGGTGGGATTGCAAATTAGTACATCTACTATGGAGATCAGTTTAGAAGTTCCTCAAAAGACTAGGAATGGAGCCACAATATGACCCAACCATAGCACTCCTTTCCATCTTTCCAAAAGAATTAAAGTCAGAATACTATAGTGATACATGCATATCGATGCTTATAGCAGCACAACTCACAGTAGTCAAATTATGGAACCAACCCAAATGTCTATCAACAGATGAATAGAGAAAATATGGTATATACCCACAGTGGAATTTTACTCAACCGAAAAAACGAACAAAATTATGTCACTTGCTGGAAAATGGATGGAACTAGAGAATGTTATGCTAAGTGAGATCAGCCAGTCACACAAAGTCAAGGGTCATTGTTTCTTTCAGATGGGAAGCTAGAGAGAAAATCAAAAACTAAAGGGACTTCAGGTAAACGTGTCCTATGAATTTGAAGTAGTATTTATTTTGAAATAGGCTTGGATTCATTCCTCTACTCTTAAACATTAAGTCAAAGGTGGCCAGTTTTTTCTTTTTATATTTATTTATGTAGCATGTGCATATTAGTAAAAATAGCACTACAACACACAAAAAGGGTGCTTATTCTGAGTGAGAGACTAAGAGAATCCTGTTACCAACAGAGTCTGGGGTGTAACCTGTGCCTGCACATGGTTTTGTCAATGATGCATAAATTTAGCGAACCCCAGGCCACTTGAGGCTCTTGCTGGTCTCAGTAGTTGCGACTTTATTATACAACCGTACAGCTCTTTGGCTGATTTTCATACCCAACTTGAATGTCACACACTGGTTTCTTCCACCGTGCAAGAAATAGAAGCCCCGCCTACCCCCTGTCTTTTCTAGTACTACGTCCCTAGTGACGCTTTTCCTTTTTTTTTTTTTTTAACACTGATAGCAGAAGGTGACATCTGATGTTGACAGCAGAATGGCAGGCGGTCCTGGACACGGGCAGTGGGAGCAGATCACGCTGCCATGTATTAATAGTCGTGTGAAAGCAGAGGCATCAATTCACTTACAAGCCGGGATACATATTTGCCCGCTCATGAACTTGCTCCTGCGTGGCTGCTATATTGAGACACAGACTCCAGGGACACACTCTCTTTACAGACAGATGACTTTTTCAGGGGTGCCTCAAAGCACCCCGAGGCCAGTCCACTCAATGCTCCTATTTCTCCCACATTAAACATGTTTGAAGAGTCCCTCTCTTCAGCCATCCTCCTGAGTGGGACCCAGGTGGAGGGGCGGGATGGCAGGAGTGTGGACTTGGGAGTCCGGCACCCAGCTCTGGGACTTGGGGGTAGCCCTGGCCAGTCTCTCAGCTGGTCCAGGCTGCAGGGGCTGATTCCATAAGATGGAGGCACTTGACTTTCCAATCTGCTACCATTATTTTGTGTCATTCTCTAATTGCACTGAATTGTGTGTTTTCTAGTTGCTCCAGCTCTTGGCAAGTGGATGACATATCGTCTTACAGAGCATGCAGTTCCCCTTGAATACTGAGCTCTGTTCCACGTGCCTTGTGGGGGGTTAGTGGCTGGGAGCCCAGGAAAGAGCAACTGCTCCTTCAGAGGTCGGAGCACAGAGCGGAGAAGCCAGAGGACTCAGACACCAGGAATCCTATTTACATTTACAACAGCAGAGGCCAGAACCACTGAGAAATATTAATAGCTTTGGGCTGTGGTCCCAAAATTGCAAAACCAAACCAAAAAAAAAAAAAAAAAAAAAGTCATTTGCTCGGAACATGACTCTCAACTCTTGAGACAATTCTGGAACCCTTCATTTATTTATACTTCTTTCATAGTAAAAATTAAAAAAAAAAATCCATGCTGGAATTTTGATTCTATTTTGGGGGAAAATAGGGAGGAAGCAGGAGAAATGTTTTCATATTTATTTTAATATAAAAAAAAACACAGGAAAGGTCATGGACATTCCTCATGAAGATTGTCTATAGCTAACAGGAAAACTACCAAGTGTCCGCATATTTGTAGCATGAGTCATCTCTTAAAATGTCCCCTGGCTTTTCCTATTAAATAATGAAAAGCCATCAGTCCTCGACCTCATTAGGTCGCTGGCAGCTGTTGCAACTTGATCGCTCTTTCTGTTAGATCTTTGGGATGTAGGATCTTTGCACTCCAGTTTGGGCTGCATGCCATCGCTAGCTAACCACAGCACCTGGAAGGGGAGCTCATCTTGTGCCCTTTCCCTGTTCATAAAGATTAGAGGCATTCTCTGTCACAGGAGCCTTAGAATAATCCTGCTTTTTTTAAAATTTTTTTTTTTTAACAACTGTTCCTGCAGATGATTGTTTTAATTGCAAAAGGTACTTTAAGCCGGGCGTGGTGGCGCATGCTTGTAATCCCAGCATTTGGGAGGCTGAAACTGGACGATCCAGGTTCGCGGCCAGCCTCAGGTACCTGATGAGGTTCTCCACAACTTAGTGAGACCCTGCTTCAAAAAAAATAAAGAATAAAAAATAGGACTGGGGGTATAGCTCGGAGGTAGAATGTCCCTGAGTTCAATCCCCAGTACCGCAAAAAAAAAAAAAAAAAAAAAAAAAAAGGTACTTTAAATTTGAACAAATTTGTCATCTTTTCCCCAAGGCAAGGATGCCTGGTCTGTAGTTAGGAGGAACCATGGTCCAGTTACCAGTGAGGCTGTCGGTAATTCTGACTGCCTGGCAGCCCCAGGGTTGGTTGAGTCCTGCTTCTGTTTTCCAAAGGAACTGGGCTTTGCCCCCAGGGCAGAAGGGTCACTGACAAGGTGCTTCCAGAGGAGGCTGTCATATTGAGTTGACACAGTGGCAGGCAGCTCCTACCAGGAGCCGGGGTGATTGAGGGAAGCGTAGTTCTCAGACAGGGGTGCTCTTGGGACACCTATCTCGCTCTGCGTCTCTCCCTGGAGTCAGGTTTCTGCAGGTGGCTGTAATCTCTGAGGAGCGCTCATAGTTTACATTCCTGGGAATGTAAGGCTGGGGAGAAGCAGATCCACCAGCCTCCTTCCCATGAGCTGGTGAGTGGCTTTGGTAAGTGGGGTGGTTGGAGGTGGCACGGCTAGCAGCCACCAGCACAGATGTTCATCCTGCCTCCAGGGAGCTTGGGCCTCAAGTGCTTAGATTTGGGGTGTGCAGATTTGGGGAGAAAGAGTAGAAATTCTCAGCACTACAGAGGAAACAAAGCTGAATCCTATCACTACAGGCCACGGATAAAAGCAGGAGAAGCCAGGCGAGGGTTGACTTGGGTCTACACCGAGTGTTCGGCATGACCGGGGCAGAGATGTACAGTCTTGTAACCTTGCTGGATTCACAACCAGCTCAGCTGTGGAGGTGGCAGAAAGTATGTGTCTAGTCTGAAATAGCTTCTGGTCTTTCTTGGGTAGGTATGAAATAACACTTTGTGGTTTAAGCTTTGGTTAACCTGTGTACCAGGTACCACCGTTGGACTGGCTTGGAGGGCAACAGGAGACAAGTGTCACTGGGCTGTGACCGCCTTTCATGGGTGATGCCAAGCAGTGCCAACTGGAGCAAGGTGCTGGCAGGATGGTGTTCAGCTCCCCTCCCCCGCCTCAGGAGTACTGTCTGTGTTGTGTGGCCACTTCTGCGCCAAGCACACACTGCTGTTAGAACAATCGCAGGTGACTGGTCCCATGTACACTGGAGAACATCTTTCTAACTATTTTTGAGGTTCCAGTGTTGGGAAGCCACAACAGGCCGTCATGGGAAGCACGTTAGGCACTGTCTCGTGACCCCAGGAGTGAGCAGGGACTGTGGAAGGTGATGGTGTCAGGGGTCCAGAGGGGAGGCTAGGTCCTGCAGGGCCTGGGCGGCCATGCTGTGGACTTTGGCTTTCATTCTGAATGAGATGGGAGCTACTGGAGAGTTTGGGCAGAAGAGTGACATGAATCGATTTGGCATTTGTGAGGATCGCTTTGACAGACGTGGGAAGAGTTAAAGAAGGGGTCAAAGGTAGAAGCAAGGATTCCCAGGCAGGAGGCTTTTGCAATAGCTCAAGTGCAAAAGGATGTGGCTTGGAGTTGAGCGGTGGTTGAGGAACTCGTAAGAAGTGGTCAGATTTTGGAGCAGATGAGATTTGCTGAGGAAATGGGTGAAGGATGGAGGGAAATACAGGAGGCAAGAAAAACACCAAAGGTTTTGATCTGGTCACTTGTAAGACTGGAAGGAGTTCACAAAGTCAGTTTCAGGCATGCTGTCTATTATGGGTTGGCTATGGAATGTGCCCCCCCCCCCCAAAGAGGCCATCTGTTGGCAATGCAGCAAAGTTCAGAGGCGAAATAGTTGAATCGAGGGAGCTTTGACGTCATCAGTGAATTAATCCCTTGGTGGGTTAATAATTTGAATGGACTTACTGTAGGCAAGTAGGATGTGGTTGGAGGAAGCAGGTCACTGGGTGTTTGGCCTTGGATTTTTTTTTGTGTGTGTGTGCGGTACTGGGGATGGAACCCAGGGGCATTCTACCTCTGAGCTACACCCCCAGCCCGATTTTTTATTCTTTATTTTGAAACAGGGTCTCAGTAAGTTGCAGAGGGCCTCACTAAGTAGCTGAGGCTGGCCGCGAACCCCGGATCCTCTGGTCTCAGCCTCCCAAGTACTGGGATCACAAGTCTGCGCCACCACGCCCGGCTTGGCCTTGGATTATTAATATCTGTCACTGGTCTCCTCCTCCCTGGCACTCTCTGCTTCCCAGTTGCCATGAGCGGAGCAGCTTCCTTCCACCCACTCTGCCTCCACGATGTCTCTGCCTTAGAGCCTGCTGACCGTGAACCGAACCCTGAAACTGCACCAGATAAAGCTTTCCTCCTTTAAGTTGTCGTTGTCAGGTGTCTTGGTCACAGTGAGGCAAAAGTGACTGACACACTAACGATAAGACCGAGATTCTGGAAGCTGCAGGCGCTAGTCTCAGTCTGGGCTCTGTTGCGCCAATACTTTGGGTACAAGCGTCCTTGACCAACTAGTGTGAAAAGTGCCCCACATTCTGCATGCTGTGTGGCCCGTGTGACAGCACCGAGAGCCAGCTAAAAAAGCTTGAACATTTTCACTGCATTTACTACTCGCTCTAGAGGGACAGGGTGACGCCGCTGAAAGAGCTTGCGCACAGTGGCCCAGCTGAACCAGGAAGCGCACAGACCACCCCTGCCCTGTCTTCCAGCTTCTGAACTAACCAGAGAGCTCATAAAGGCACGGAAATGAAGGGCTCTGTGTTGGCTGTAGTATTGCCTTAGGTTTAATCCATTCAGTGAGAGGTACCTAAACTGAGACCATCCGTGCTGGCCGTGATAACCCTGGTTTAACTCAGGGAACCAGCCAGTCTGTGCATGTTTGAGTAGCTACTGGATGCGAGGTCCCATCACCCCCTCTGAACTAGGACACTGTAGGCTTCTTTCGACGACTCAGCAAAATTGCAATTGTCCTAACTTTAAAGACTCTCAAAGAGATATGACCAAGTCATTTTTTACTTTTTTGCTAAAGAAATATAATTTAAAAGCTCTTCAATATGCACTTCAGGGGATACTTACATAATTCAATGGCAGTGAAGTGATACTTTATGTTAAATAGTTCTTCAGAAATGTGCTGATGAGCCGGGCGTGGTGGTGCACGTTTGTAATCCCAGCATTTGGGAGGCTGAGACAGGGGATCCAGGTTCTTGAGAATAAAAAAATAGGGCTGGGGCTGTAGCTCAGAGGTAGAATGTCCCCAGGTTCCATCCCCAGTACCACCACCAAAAAAAAAAAAAGAAATGTGCTGATGGTATTTTGGATATTGGATGTATTCTACTTTCAAAGGGAAAATCCAGATCCCCCCACGCCCCAAGTAGGCCCGGTTTCCCTAGTTATTTCTAGGCTTGGCTCTTAGTCAATATACATTCAGTTCCTGTCATGATGTGACTTCTCCAGTGACTCTCACTTTAATTTCAAAGGGGTTCCAATGCGTCTCGGTGTAGAAATGCGGGGTGCCGTGATTGCGTTGTGCAGAATCCTCAGGTCCTCACCCTCTTGTTTTGGGCACTTCCTGTCCAACAGCACTGGTAGGTAGGGGTCCTCGACTCCGAGTCTGCTTGCTCGTGGACATCGAGGGTGAGGAGTGCCTGGGCATTTGCTCCTCCTTCAGTCCTTCCAGCTCTCTGCCCATGGCAGGTGGGTCATTTGTTTGTAAGAAAGCCCAGCGCCCTTGCTGCAGTGTGGGGTAACAATGAGGGGTCACTGGGTGAGGGGGGTCTCCCTGGGATTGTACCCTTGCTTGGCTTTCTCCCTTTCCCTTTCCCCTTTTGGACTCTCTTACTGGTCTGTCTTAAGAGCATATTTTTAACCATTCATTTGCACACATCCGTCTTCATCTTAGGGTCTGTTTCTGGGGAAACCCATCTATGTAAACACTTTATCATTGTGTTAATCACGCTGAAACACCAAAGGGCCCTGACAGTGCAGAGGACTCTCAGGGGCTATTTTAAAAATTCAAGGAAAACAGTTATTCCACACCCATCAGGCACCTCGTAGACTTCTGCAGGCAGCGTATGATTTCAGCGTGAGAATATTCATACCGCCTCCTTTGAGTGATGGCCCATCTTTCTGCAGCTGGGTTTTCAATGGTTGTTATGATAAAAAGTAGGTACCCGATGGAAATCAGGTGGAAGAGGAAATGAGGATGGTGGTGTCCAATCCAATTCCAAAGCTTGAGTTTTTTTTTTTTTTTTTATTCACAGGTACACATGGCCTATTAGTATGGAAATGTGATTATTTAAAACTAATGTAAAAACTGGCATGGTAGTGCATGCTTACAATGCTGGTACTTGGGAAGCTGAAACAGGAGGGTCACAGGTTCTAGGCCAACCTCAGAATCTTAGTGAGGCACTCACAACTTAGCAAGACCCTGCTTCAAAATATAAAATAAAATAGGGGTAGGGGTATAGCAAAGATGTAGAATGCCCCTGGGCTCAATCCCTAGAACCACTGAAAAATATATTTCTCTCATAATGTATGCATATTACTTTTTCAAATGAACATTAAGTTGCTAGGGCCATAAATTATCATTAAGTTGCACCTAACTAATTATTGGAACTTTAAGCTATTTATAATTTTGATTTGGGGGTACCATAGATGGAATGGGAGCTATGAATCAAAAAAGTTTGGTTTATGTCACATTTCATAGTGACAAAGATGGTTTTTATGTGTTTTGCATCAACGTGGGTCAAGTGTGTAAGTGTCAAATAACAGCTCCCACTGTGTGCTAAACTTGGAGTAAACTGAGGCTTATCTCATCCCTGTATGTGTTCTGTTTTCCTTCAGAGCTGTGCATTACTTAGGACCTGTCACACTGGGCTGTAAACACCAACGTGTTCTCTTGTTTTCTTCTTTCAGAGAGTGGGTTAATCGAGCCCCGTCTATCCATTTTCTGAGAGTGTTAATTTGTCTGAGGCTACTAATGAGAGATCCCTGTTATCAGGTTGGTAGAAAACATAAAAAATACATTTTTCTTGCTATGAAGGTGAAATAAAAACCTGGTGGGCTTGGCTTTGAAGTAGACCATGGTCACTTCTCTCTCTCTCTCTCTCTCTCACACAACTCAGTATCTTGTAATGTGGGAAGTATCTCACCTGCTATTTAAAAAGACATAAAAGAGATGATTTAATGGGGATAACAATATCTGTATTTTATATATATATATATATATATATATATATATATATATATATATATATATATATATATATAAAATCTATGAGGCTAAATGGATTGAACTTCTGGTCTGTGTTTTCATCGGTACCTGACATTTTGGATCATTAACAGTTCAAGGAGGCATACATTTGGCTACATATTTCTTTTTTTTTTTTTTAATTTTTTCAGCTGGGCATAGTGGCACACGCTTGTAATTGGGAAGCTTGTACTTGGGAAGCTGAGACAGGAGAATTGCAGGTTCAAGGACAGCCTCAGCAAGTAGTGAGACTCTCATAAACCTAGCGAGACCTTCTTTCCAAATAAGAATAAAATTGGGCTAGGCATGTAGCTCAAAGGTAGAATGCCTCTGGGTTCAATCCCCAGTACCACAAAAAGAAATTTTTTATATGCTTTTATTGGTGCATTATAGTCTCGAATCATAATGTAAATCATGTTGACAATGACATACATGCACACAGCACTTGGAGTCTTCTCGTCTTTTTAATACTTTTATTGGTGCATTCTAGTCTCATCTCATAACGCGGTTCACAGTGATGGTGACATACAGGCACACAGCGCATGGTGGGCGTTCCCCAGCTCCCTCTCTGTCCCCGCCCCCTTCCCCATACAGGGTATCATGATTGACATTGGTATTCTCACATATGTGCGTAATGTTCATTTGGCGACATATTTCGAGTGTGTTTAAGGCCAAGCAACCCACTAGGTCAAAGTCAGCCATGACAAGTGGATGTGTGTGTGTGGCCCCTTGTGTGGCCCTGGGCAGCCCGTGGGAAGAGCAGGGCTGCAGCTGAGCCCATGCAGACTCCCTCCCCTCCCCTCCAGCCTGCATGTGAGCACCGGGCCTCCCGTGGTCTCAGAGGAGGGCGCCAAGGCCCCGATCTCCCTTTCCTCACTCTTAGTTCCTGACTCAGTAAGTTTGGGGGGAGGGGGGACCTGGCACTCTGTTTTCTTAAGTTCCCAGGTGATGACAAGGCTGCTGGTCAGAGCGCCACAGTTTGAGAAAGCCTCGGGATTGCCTATTGATTGCTTATTGATTGCTCGCCAGTGTTAGCTATCTCAGGAGTATTTCCATTATTCACACTTTTTTTTTCCCCCTAAGAGGTATTTCCTTTTATGCCCTGTCCCCATAAGTTACTAGGAAGCTGAGATCCCTCGATCTTTTATTATGAATTCAATTCTATCGAGAAATTCTTGTTTAATGGAGTAGGTTTCTTTTCATTACTTTAGTAATCTTTCCCAACTTAACAACAACAACAAAAAAAAGTGTTTTGATACCAACCACCTACAGAGCCTGTTCTGAGCCTGTTTGCATCTTCTGGAATTCAGGGTCACTATATGTTTTTGTTTGTTTGTGGTACTGGGGGTTGAACCCAGGGGCCTTCTACTCTGAGCTACACCCCCAGCCCTATTTTATTTTTTATTTTGAAACAGGGTCTCACTGTGTTGCTGAGACTGGCCTCAAACCTGCAATCCTCCTGTCTCAGCCTCCTAAGTACTAAGATTACAGGTGTGCGCCACCACCTCTGGCTCACACTTTTCCTTTGAAGAGATCACCCCTGTCCTCATGTTGTGTTCTAAACTGGCCTCGTTCTATTATGGTTCAGCTAATGACAGCCCTTTGAACATACCACACAGGACATCCTATGAATGCCTTTCTGCCCTGGTGGTTCACAGCTTTCTGGGTAGATAACATAGCATCCTTTCCCCTCATGACTAGCCATACTCTGTGTAGAATGTGTGTGTGTGTGTGTGTGTGTGTGTGTGTGTGTGTGTGTGTGTACCATTTGTTCCTTCTTTATTTTCTTTTTTGGTGCCTGGGATTGAACCCAGGGCCTCATGCACACTAAGCATGCTCTACCACTGAGCTACACCCCCAGTCCACATTGGCTCCAGTTTGCCTGGATCTGTCCCAGACTGTGCTCATTTCTCCCACTTAATAAATAACAGTACGCTGGGTGTGATGGTTCACACCTATAATCACAGTACTTGGGAGGCTGAGACAGGAGGATCGCAGGTTCGAAGCCAGCCTCAGCAACTCAGTGAGGCTCTCAACAACTTAGCAAGACCCTGTTTCTAAATAAAAAACATAAAATAGGGCTGGGGGTATAGCTCAGAGCTAGAAGGCCCCTGGGTTCCACCCTAGTAACACACACACACACACACACACACACACACACACACACACACACTAACACCCTTTTTTACTTCCTGACATGACTCAGTTGGGATGAAAACATTGCATGTGTAATATTAATACAGGTGTTCAAGGAGGAAGATCCCGTTTTCTGACTTGTAGAAGTTAGGCAAATATTTACCCTAGCGATACTTGCTTTGCTAAGAAAGTTGGTGACAATGCAGTCACCCCTGCTGACCTCCCCTCTGAAGTATTATTGCCTTTCTCCATCGAGTCCTTGGTGAAGTTGAAGAGTCAGTTGCATTGCTCTCTAAAGGAAAGAATGCAGTGACCACTTTGTTTATGAGATTTGGTTACCAAATACATACTCTACCAGTATCCCGGACTGCCACTGTCTCCATAGAAGGGATTCTCTCGGAGCCTCTCCTCCCTGGCGTTCTTCCCACCCAGAAGAGAGTGTGCTCAGGGCAGTTGTATAACATCTTGAATTGCCAGGAATTGCTGGCCAGAGTCACAAAGCTGTGCTGGGGTTTACTACAATGCATGCCGGCGACTCTTGGCAGGCCTTTGCCAGCGCTAGTATCCCTGTCCTCTCTTGTTGAATCAGAATTGCAGGCTCCGAGCAGCTGCTCCCAGCCGTCTCCACTCCCCATCCCCAAACCCCGTCCTGCCCCTGTCATTCTTATAAAATGACTTCTCCCCCAGTTTGCAGAGAAGCCAGAAGCCCTCTCTCCTGTTTTCTCCTTTTTGTTGTTTAAAGTATTGGGAACTCAGCCGGGTGAGGTGGTGCACGCTTGTCATCCCAGTACTTGGGAGGCTGAGACAGGAGGATTGCAGGTTTGAGGCCAGCCTTAGCTACTTAGTGAGGTCCTTCGAGGACTTAGTGAGACCCTGTTTCAAAATAAAGAATAAAAAGTAGGACTGGGGGTGTAGCTTGGAGGTAGAATGCCCCTGGGTTCAATCCCCAGTACTGAAAA